>JABUQX010054243.1:0-16654 GCA_015478945.1 Trachelipus rathkii | reverse complement strand
AAAACTCGGCAGGAGACCAACCATCATTGAAAACTTTTTTGTTATGTGTTACGTGTTCTAATAACAAATATTAGTGAAAGTGTCTGCACTAAAAATTATGCCATTCCATCAACTTCTAATCATTCATTCAACCGATTGTAAATGACCCTGAGGGTTCTATTAATAACCAACCAAAATCAGTTTATCAATCAGTTTCATCTTTTTTGCATTAAAGATGATTTACAGATCTGAAATACTATGGGCATTAAAGGTGGTGGATGATAAAATGTCTTTAAACCCGTCGTGTGCAGATATAGGGGAAACATTTTAAATTGTTTCCAGATAGTGCGGTAGCTTCAAATTTAAAATGGGGCCGATGAAATGTAAATATGTGATTAAACCATGGGACTTGCTCCCTATTTTTCTAGAAAGCAGAAGCACAATACACTCTACTTTGCAGTGAAGCTCATTCTACCCTTGAATTAAAATTCAAATATTTTTGGATGGTGATTGTCTTTCTAAGAGACTTGATTAGTTTTTTTTTTCTATAGTACCTGGAATCGATGTATTGTTTTTTCTTCTATAGTAAATTACAGGAGGTAGGAAAAGACCAGGATGGGCCCCCTCCCCTTCAACATATTGTACTTTATTTTTTTGGCAATTTTAGTGGAGAATCTGAAAAGAACATAGTCTGATTTCTCAAAGAACAGTGCCAATGCTATAAAGATCTCTTGAAAGTATTCATAAAGTTCCTATTCACTCAATAAATGGTTTGACAAATTAAGAGCTGCCCATAGGCAGATATGAAGAAACACTCAAGAGTCTCAAACAGAACCAAGAAGAAGGAAGATAATAAAAATTTTGAAAAAGAAAATTATCCATACAGAACTATAAACTTGAAGAGCAGAAGAAAGATGTTTAAAACTGAAAGCTTGACAGAAGAAGACGCTATAAAATCAAAAATTCAAGTGCTTGAGAAGAAAAAGTGTTTAACTTAAATCTCCCATTTTAGAACTTTTTGTGATCACAGCGTACGTTCTTAAATCCTACGCAAAATGTAACGAATTTGGTTTTACTACTTGTCGATTAGAAGAAAACGTTTTACTTTTGGAAAAAATAAAAAAAGGAGTTGCGTTGGACGGCTATGAGGAAGGTATAGATATACTAAAAAAAATAAAAATATTTTTAAATTCATCCATGATGATGAACAGTTTCCAAAGTAAATTTTCAATAATTTAAGGTATGAACTGAGAAATAGGCTGCAATAATGAATTAATAGTATTATAATGCCAAAAGTAAAACGAACACGCTGGTCAGGGAAAAATTGCGGATTTGGTCAGGGAAAGTCAGGGAAAACAAATTTCAAAATTTCATTGTGAACTCTCTCTCTCTCTCTCTCTCTCTCTCTTGCTCTTCCTCTCTCTCTCTCTCCTCTCTCTCCTCTCTCTCTCTCTCTCCTCTCCTCTCTCCTCTCTCTTTCCCTTCCCTTTTCTTCTCTTTCTCCTCTTCTCATTCTAAATATCTTTTCAGACTCTCTCTCTCTCTCCTCTCTTCTCTCTCTCCTCTTCTCTCATCTCTCTCTCTCTCTCTAACTCTCCCTCTCTCTCATCTACATCTCTCTCCTCTCTCTCTCTCTCCTCTCTCTCTCTTCTCTCTTTTCTCTCTCTCTCTCTCTCTCTCTCTCTCTCTCTCTCTCTCTCTTCTCTCTCTTTTCTCTCTCTCTCTCTCTCTCTCTCTCTCTCTCTTCTACTCTCTCCTTTCTTCTCTCTCTCTCTCTCTCTCTCTCTTCTCTCTCCCTCTCTCTCACTCTCTCTCTCTCTCTCTATCTCTCTGCGTTCTCTATCTCTCTCTCTCTCTTCCTCTCTCTACTCTCTCTCTCTCCTTCTCTCTCCTCCTCTCTCTCTCCTCTCGTCTCTCCTCTCTCTCTCTCTCTCTCTCTTCTCTCCTCTCTCTCTCTCTCCTCTCTCTCTCTCTCTCTCTCTCTCTCTCTCTCTTCTCTCTCTCTCCTCTCTCTCTCTCTCTCTCTCTCTCTTCTCTCTCTCTTCTCTCTCTCTCTCTATATAATATAATATATATATATATATATATTATATATATATATATATATATATATTAATATTATATATATATATATATATATATATATATATATATATATATAATATTTATATATATATATATATTTATTTATTTATTTTCAGAGAACCTGGAACTGAAGATCTCCTGGTTGGCAAAGATTTAAGCGAGTTTGAAAATATTAACGAGTCCACTTTAACTACATTAGATATTTTAGAGCTAGAAATGCGAGCAAAGTTAATTAAAACGATGCTGGAAAAGCAGGATGGCGACGGAGACGAAGGAAAGGATGATTATGACGCAAATAGTTTGGTACCAGACATAAAAATTAAAGAGGAACCTTTGACTCCGGAGAGTACTCATAATGAAGATAATGTTTCTCCCTACGGAAGCCCGAGGTCTCTTCGTAAAAGCAGGCACTCGAGAAAGAAAAGGGAACAGCGCCGTCGAAGCTATAGTAGTAGTAGGAGTGGTAGTAGAAGCAGCTATAGTAGTAGAAGTAAGAGTCGAACTCCCAGTCGAAGTCTCAGCCGCAGTCATAGCCGCAGCATGAGTTACACTCCTGAATTAAAAAAAGATGGATCTGAATCGCCGAAGTCGAATAAGACTAAGAAGAAGATAAACAGGAAAGAATTTGAAGCAAGAATGCAAAAAGCCAAAATGAATCGTAGGTACAGGAAGAGGAAAGGATCCGAAGAAGATTTGTGTGAGGCAAAAGCTAAACAAACATCTAATGAAACTGAAGAACCTTCTGAAAAACCTGAAGATCAGACTGAGGAGACCAATGTAATTCCTTCAGAGGAAAAGATTACAGAACAAAATGAAGCTGAAAACGAAGAGCCAGCAGAAGAAGGTGAGGTAGAAGAGAAAGAAGAAGGAGAGATTGATAGCAATGAAGAAGATGCTTTGAGTAGATCTAGTAGATCTTATTCTAGGAGCTATAGTAGTGATAGTTATAGCAGTTGTAGTAGTAGTAGTAGAAGTAGAAGTTACAGTAGATCTCCAAAGCGCAGAAGGAGTAGAAAGTCGAAGAAGAGACATCGTCGTCGCCGAAGCAGATCCAGAAGCTTGAGTGACGTACCTAAAATACCTAATTGGAAACCAAAGGATTCCGTCATCAGCAATAATAATTTAGATTCTAGTAATGCAGAGCCAAAAATTATTACAGACCCTGAACCGGAGAAGACTATTCTAAGTATGGAAGATCGGCAGTCTATTAGTTTTTCAATCAACAAGAAGGGTATTGCTGCCATTAAAAAATCTTCAGAGCTGGGCAACGAAGCAATTATTTCTGCAGCTACGCCAGACGATACAGAACAAGACACTAACACTGAGGAAGGGAATGGTAAAATTGTTATCGATGTTGAAGTAGCAAGTGAAAAGACGCTGCAGATAAAAAATGAAGTTAAGCAGCAAGATAGTGATAAGCCACAAGAAGATGTTAAGCCACAAGAAGCAATTGTAATTGCTGAAGACTTTTATAAAGGGGCAGATCAATTAAGCTTAAGTAACGAAGGCGAATGTGAAGACGTTTTCGACGACAATAATACTTTAACAGAAACTAATTCTAATGAAAGTTTTATTGCTAAAGCTTCAGGAAAGTCTAAAAGAAAATCACGTTTTGAGCGGATAAAGAAAAGGAAGGAAGTAGTTCCTGTGTACGAAGATGAAACTACATTATCCGAAGATATAGTGAATTTAATTTCTCCTTTTGAGGTTCATAACATTTCAAAAGTTGGTGAAGAAGCTGTAGAAGAAATATCTCAAATATCTTCTTTGCCGGATGTCGGGGAAGATTCGACTCAAGATGTTTTAGAACCATTGCCGGAATTAGAACCAGAAGATTCTAGAGAATCTCATAACTTAGAAATTATTGGTGTTATTGATCCTTCTGAAAAGCAAAATGATGGATTCGATGAAGACATTGCCGCAGGGGGTTCAAGTTGGAGTATGCGTTGGTTACAGAGTGAAAAAGTGCAGAAGGTTGTATCAAACAGTAAAATGCTGAGCAAGGTTCGAAAGAAAATTCAAGCTAGAGGCAAGGGAATGATGAAAGAAGCACAAGCTAAAGGCAAAGGAATCGTGAAGGAAGCACCAAAACCTGCTATTCCAAAGCAAACTATTGTTGAAGCGAAGCCAGAATCCCCCAAAATAGAAGTCAAATTGCAGTCCAAAACCACTTCAAATGTCATTGGAAGTATTGAAGAATACGAAAAACTTGTAGGAATAAAAGTGAAGGCACCAACCTCGCTTCCTCAGCCGAAACCTCAAACAAAACCGGCTCCAATTCCGACTCCGGCTCCCCCTCCTGTTATCCATAGTATTTTAGTTCTGATGATGAGGAAGATAGTGAGGAAGAAGCTATTTGGTCTAAGATTATGAAAAAATAGTAAAAATTTGTCAATATGGAAAATTATTCTGATTTTGTTTCCACCGTGTTTCCAACGTGTTGATTTATTTCTTTTGTAAATAAAATTTATTTTTGTGTTCTTGTTTATCTTTCCTCCTTTTTTTCCCCAAGTCTGGGGGTAAGGTGCGTGACATGCAACGGAAAAAGAAAAGTAGTAGAATAATATGACCCAAGTCGAAAAGAAAGCCCAGCCTTACCGACCCCTCTATACCTATTAGTGAGAACTCGTCGCAGTCAGAAAATCCACCCTAGAGCTTCACGGGACCGCGACGGACCCTCACTATGGCATATCTTCAGTGTAGGGTTCATCTCTTGGCCCAGGTGGGCCACAACCATACCCCCTCACAAAACCCCGCAATTCTCTCCTATAATGCACCTTTCTTCTCGCCTCTGCCAAACTCGCATTTCTCTCCTCCAGACTACATTCCTTTACTGACCCGATCCACTTTTTCTTCGGTCTTCCAGCCGGTCGAATCCCAACACACACACCACTATACATCCGCTTAACCAACCAACTATCATTCATCCTTTCCACATGACCATCTCAACGCACTTTCATTTATTCTCTTATTTATCTCTTTCTTCACACCACACAACTCTCCAATACGTTCATTCCTCATTTTATCAATTCTTCTCACACCTAACACGTCCCTAAGATTGCCCATCTGAACACATTGAACTTTAGATGTATACCTCTTAATCCAAACCATAGAGTATTGCTAGTTTAAAAGCTTTTACGAGTGGCATTAAAACTTTTTACAGATGTTATAGTAGAATTTAAGTATATTCTTAACCTTAGAGCAGAAGTACAGACAGAAATAATGATAAGAAGGCACTTTAGAGAAGACAGTTTGCTGCGAATTTTAAATGAAACTTGAAAATATCACGAATTTGAAGACGCTATTTACCAAGCAAACCAATGTAATTGCCAGTTCTTGTAAATATAATTGTGAATCGCTAACCAAACCAAAACATTTTGACCCCGTCATCTTTGAAAAGGAAGTTAAAAAACATTTTGAACCCGTCATCTTGTGACACGCCTATGTGGATAAATGGTGGTCACCTGGATGAGTGTGTAAAGAATATGAACGCAAAAGAGAAAGGCGAACCATTAACCATATATAATTATTATATATATACCGGTATATATATATATATATATATATATATATATATATATATATATATATATATATATATATATATATATATATATATTTGTCTCGTTTCTCTTTCTTTTTTTTTTGTTTTTTTTTCTTTCCTCGTCACGTGATCTGAAAATTCCGTTTTCTTCGTTAGAACCTCAGCCGCCATATCGCTTCAAGAAGTTTTTCAATTCTTCCGTATAAAAGCTGCCAAGCTCAGTGCATTATTCAAAAACAGTTTACAGAATCCTTTCACATTTGTTAACGAAGTACCACTGATTTCTTTTATATCAATTTGTGCCTTTATAGTTTTCGTACAACATTTTTCTTTCGATTGTTTGCAAGGTACGTAATTGCCAGACCTAGTTCTTTTGTGTCACATTGATTCTCGCGTATCTGGATCATTCTATTATGTGCTGCATGTTTATATTAATGAAAAATATTTCATATAAAAAGTCTTTATTATACATTATATTTATTTACAATAATATAACCTTTTTTATAAATTATCGCCTACTCTAAAAGACCTATGTCCAAAATTTTATATATTTTATGTAATAGTTTCCCTAAAAAAAAAAATGATCAAATAATAACAGAAAACTGAATTTTAATGCATAACTATAATATCTATTTTCCACAATGTAATTAATTATTATTATTTATTATTATATATTATTATATTATTATTTATATTATATTGTATTTATTGTTATTGTTGATTCTCTTCTATATATTAATTATGTATACTGTTTCAATAGATTATGACCGCTGACCAAAGTTCGTGTCATTACCCAGCCTTTCTGCCATTACGCTCAACGTAATATTGGTCACCCTGGAGTGTGGTGGTGACCTGGAACTCTCTCTCGTCTCAACCGGAGCAACATCCTCAAGCAGACGCGTCTCCTTTATATAAAAAAAAAAAAAAAAAAAAAAATATTTATTTTACCATACAATTTTGAAAATTTTAACAGGTCAAAATCCTGTCTTCTCACTTTTAAATCAATTATTTTTTAACCATTTTCGCCCGTACAAGCGGCTATTATATATTTTTTATCATCCTTTATATACCTTATTGTTGTATTTAGCGTGTTATTTGGTCTCTGACCATTATTTGTATAATATTTAGCGTGTGCAAATCGCATTTTAGGCACAAAATTTTTGATCTCGTAATATTGTCTTCAAAATTTTTATTACTATTTTACATTTTTAATATTACAACCATGTCCCCCCCTGACGCTGCAAATACTGAAAATATCAATGTGATATCGCAACAGCCTGCTTCAGACAGGGAATCATCTAGTGTATATACCGGTAAGTTCATTAACAATGACTTGGATCTTACATTTACGCTGCTCGAGCTCCAGCTCGAAACAACCACCGAACCTGCCCGCTTTCGGGCCCTCTTAAATATATTACCAGTTCACGTTTTGCAGCGCTTGAAAGACGTTTTACCCTCCTTACACCCACAACCAGCCCTACAGCCAACTGAAATCCGAACTTTTAAACCGGCTGGGGGAAACCGATGCCGAAAAAGTAAAAAAACTTTTGACTGGTGGCTCTCTTGGCGATAGATTACCGTCAGTTTTATTATCTGACATGCTCAATCTGCTTGACGGGCCTCCCGTCGGTAACTGCATACATATTGTACGCCATCTCTTTCTACAAAAACTTCCCACAGAGATGCAACTGCGTTTAGCAACGGTCGATCCTAACTGTTCATTGGCAAGAGCTCGCTACTTATGCAGATAGGGTTTGTAAAGCGAAACCTCTTCCGGCAGCAGACATACCATCACAAGTTTCGCACATCACGGATCCCACCAGCAATAATAACTTACCACCAGCATCTCTTTCGCAGGTAAATGAGTCGGTTAATGCCATTCAACACCCACCTGCCACAGAATACGCTTACATTGTATCACAGCTTCAGGTCTTACAAAACACTATCATGGATTTAACAAATCGAATGCGTGCATTGGAGGCGCGTTCAACTGTTCCTCCTCCTTCCCCTCCCACTCCCCATCCTTATCCTCAACAACAATATCCTTATCCTCAGCAGTATCCTCATCCTTCATCCTCTCATCATCCTTATTCCCCACCTCCTTCATACCCTCAGCCTCCTCCCAATCCTTCATACCCCCCACCTCCTCCCAATGCACCACACGCTTATTCTGCATACAATTACGGTCATCATTCTCGCTCTCCTACTACACAACGACGTTCGTATCGTCGCTCTCCTACTCCTTCGCGTCAATTCGCCTCTTCTCCTGTTGCTTCTCAGGCTCTAGTTCAATTTCCGTCGCATAACCAACAGGGTATATGTAGAAATCATCAGCGTTTTGGAGATCAAACACGGTCATGTCTTAAGCCTTGCACTTTCGAGAATTTAAACTTCAACACCACTCCGTAAACTCGCTCGGGGTGGTTTCAAAAGCGTCTAACTTACTTTGCGTTTACGATCCATCCACCAAACTATCTTATCTCGTAGATTCCGGTAGCTCAATTTCCGCTGTGCCACTTTCCATCCTCGGGAAAACTCATACTCCAGTAGCATCAGGCTCTTTACGCGCTGCCAACGGTACAACCATTAATACTTATGGTACCAAACGACTCCATTTAACGCTCTCGTTCCGTCGTGACTTTATATGGGACTTCACGATAGCCGACGTCACATTACCCATATTAGGTGCCGATTTTCTGTCCCACTTCAACCTTCTCGTTGACATGAACCACAACCGCATCATTGATTTTGAGACACATTTCTCATCCGCTTGTATTCGTGCTTCCGCTTCCATCAGTGGCATACATCTTTCTCCATCTAATAATGTTTTTGAATCTTTATTAATCACCGATTTTCCAGAGCTTCTTTCTCCAGTCTCCAAGTTCCCTCCTGTGAAACATAATGTTGTTCATCACATTGAAACTTCCGGCAGACCTCCATTCTCTCACGCTAGACGTCTTGCACCAGATAAACTCAAAGCTGCGAAGCTAGAATTCGAATCTCTTTTAGAGAAGGGCATCATCCGACCTTCAAAATCGATTACGCTTCTCCCTTGCATATGGTACTCAAACCAAATGGAGATTACCGTCCGACCGGCGACTATCGCTGCCTAAATGCAATCACCCGTCCGGACCGTTACAATGTACCTCATTTACAGGATTTCACATCCCACCTCTCTGGTTGTACCATTTTCTCAAAAATTGACTTAATTAGCGCATTTTTTCAAATTCCCGTCAATCCGGACGACATTCATAAGACTGCCATTATCACTCCTTTCGGCCTTTACGAATTTCTTCGAACACCATTCGGTTTACGAAATGCTAGTCAATCATTTCAACGTCTTCTAGACTCAGTATTACGTGGTTTACCCTTCGTATTCGCCTACATAGACGACTTATTGATTGCCAGTGCCTCTCCGGAAGAACATACTTCACATCTCAGGCAAGTTTTTACCAGACTAAGTGAATTTGGTCTATGTGTCAATTCTTCCAAATGTGAATTCGGAGTTTCCTCCCTAACCTTTCTTGGACATACGATCTCTGCCGAAGGTATACGTCCCCTTGAGGATCGTGTGGCAGCCATTCGTGAGTTTCCGAAACCCGTAAAACAGCGTCAACTTCGTCGTTTTTTAGGGATGGTCAATTTCTACCATCGTTTCATACCGTCCGCTGCTAAAATTCTCCTTCCTCTCCATGCGCTTCTTAAACATCCACGTAAAGGTTCTGCTGCTTCTGTCACTGTAGATTGGAACGACGAAGCAACTAATGCCTTCACCGCCATCAAGGAAGCCCTTGCCTCTTCCGTGTTACTAATATTTCCATCTGACACAGCCCCGACTAGAATCAACACCGACGCTTCAGACTTCGCAGCTGGAGCTGTGCTGCAACAATTTATTTATTGACAACGAATGGCGTCCATTAGCTTTCTTTTCTAAAAAGTTCCAGCCGCCTGAAACACGATACAGCGCATTTGGAAGGGAACTTCTCGCAATTTATTTAGCAATTAAGCACTTCCGTTACTTCATAGAAGGTCGGGAATTCCATGTTGTAACTGATCATTTACCCATCACGCATGCCATTACAGCTTCCACAGTGAAACAGTCCCCTCGTGAAGCCCGTCACCTTGAATTTATTGCCCAATTCACAACTGATATCCGCCATATAAAAGGAAAAGACAACATTCCTGCCGATGCTCTTTCCCGAATTAACGCTATCTCTCCTTTACCAGACATTGATTTCGTCGAAATGGCTCGTCTGCAGCAACTCGAAGACATTGTTTTTCCTAGTGCTTCTTCCTACGACATCCAAACTGTAGAAATTTTTGGGTTTTCCCCCTTGTTATTAGTGATGTCTCTTCAGCCAGCACATCCTCGTCCATCAGTCGTACTACCCCATGCGCAGGGAAGTGGTTCACACTATTCACGATGTTGTCCGCACCCAGGGGATAAAAGTAAGTCAAGTCAAAATAGCGTAAGCATTTCGTTCTGGCCGTCTTACTAAAGGATGGTTAACAGTGGGACAACGCAGTGTTCAAAACTGTCAAAAATCGCAAAAGCGCACAGGCACACTGTCGCAACCTCTTCAGCAATTCTTCCCCCTGGCTGAACGGTTTGACCAGGTGACACGTTTGATTTTTAAGTCGCGCCCCTTTACCACCCTCCAAATGTGGTTTTCAACATTATTTTAACTGTATAAGATAGATACACTCGATGCGCAGAAAGCCATTCCATGCGAGATACTGTAGCGAGACTATGCTCAGGCCATTTTTGTTCAACTGGATAGCCAGGTTTGGCACTCCCTCGACCGTGTCCACAGACCAGGGTAGGCAGTTTGAGTCTCACCTCTGGAAGGACCTTATGACTCTAATCGGCTCTAAGCGTCTTCGCTCTTGCAGCTACCACCCGCAAGCTCAAGGTATGGTGGAACGTTATCACCGGCAGCTAAAAGCTTCTCTTATGGCCCATGGAACACCGGAAAATTGGTCCGAAACTCTTCCTCTTGTCCTCCTCGGCATCCGAACTTCGTACAAAGAACACCTTAAATGCTCCTCTGCTGAGCTCGTCTATGGCTCCACCATTCGAATACCTGGTGAGTTCGTACTTCCCTCTCCAAAAACTACGAACCAGCACACCTTCCTGTCCCGCCTTCGTCAGTGTTCCGAGGCGTGGAAACCATCTTTGCCACGCCATCCTCCCCGCCCAACCTACATGCCTGCGGATTTGGAGACTTGCTCTCATGTATTAATTCGGCATGATTCACACCGTAGCCCCTTGCAAGCCCGCTATGACGGACCCTTCCTCGTCTTAAAACGTTATCGAAAGTTCTTCACCTTACAGAAGGGGAGCAAAAGCGAGAACATCTCAGTGGATAGGATCAAACCGGCTTATTTCGACCATGATCCCGTTTCTTCCACCACTCCTTCTCCACCTTCGGCACCCGCACCATCTACCTCTACTTCGCAAGATCACATCGACTTCATGCCCATTCTGCCTTTCACATCAACTTGTTCTCCAAACGAACCTGAACCTTTGCCAACTCCTTCAGCCATTGTCACTTCTTCGCCAGCTACTCCGGCGCCCCTCGCTCCGACATCTCCGCCTCCTGTTCCAATACTGATTCCTCCTCCGAATCCAGAACCGATTCCGACTGCAACCTTACCGTCTGGTCCACCTCGTTCTATATCGCGTTATGGACGCACATTACGTCCAGTGGTTCGCTTTTCACCTTAAATCCCTCTCGACGCTCCGCGTTTCGGGAGGGGAGCCATGTCTCGTTCCACTTTCTACTTTTTCAGTATTGTCGTCTTCCTCGTCACGTGATCTGAAAATTCCGTTTTCTTCGTTAGAACATCAGCGCCATATCGCTTCAAGAAGTTTTTCAATTCTTCCGTATAAAAGCTGCCAAGCTCAGTGCATTATTCAAAAACAGTTTACAGAATCCTTTCACATTTGTTAACGAAGTACCACTGATTTCTTTTATATCAATTTGTGCCTTTATAGTTTTCGTACAACATTTTTCTTTCGATTGTTTGCAAGGTACGTAATTGCCAGACCTAGTTCTTTTGTGTCACATTGATTCTCGCGTATCTGGATCATTCTATTATGTGCTGCATGTTTATATTAATGAAAAATATTTCATATAAAAAGTCTTTATTATACATTATATTTATTTACAATAATATAACCTTTTTTATAAATTATCGCCTACTCTAAAAGACCTATGTCCAAAATTTTATATATTTTATGTAATAGTTTCCCTAAAAACAAAATGTCAAATATAACAGAAAACTGAATTTCAATGTATAAACCTATTATTTTCTATTTTTCACAATGTAATATTATATATTATTATTATTATTGATATTATTATTATTTATTATTATTGTATATTGTTTATTGTTGATTCTCTTCTATATATTAATTATGTATACTGTTTCAATAGATTATGACCGCTGACCAAATTTCGTGTCATTACCCAGCCTTTCTGCCGTTACGCTTAACACTACAAATATATATTATTATATAATATATATATATATATTATATATTATAATATATATAGTATAATCCCAGGTCAGTCGCTCACGCTTGATGCGGTTTGGAGGGCTGCTCTGGGGACGTGTTGGCGGGATATATCGCCCGCCCTTCAAGCGTTCCTAGAGGCGAAGGAAAGAAGCGATTTTTTTTCCACAGAGAGGTGGGTAGATGAACGCCATGACACCCCTTCCTTACGGAGGGGGCATCTGGCGTCCATCTGTGCTGAAGAGGTGTTGAGCCGCGATTCACTTGTTTCGTTGATTCGGTGCACACGACCAGCACCAGGTTTGGTCTTTTTTCCGTGGTGCAGCCCTCCGACATCTATAATAAGAGGACTCCCGCCGCTTAGCTCGGTCCTCCGGGCACAAACCTCATAGGGCTCGACACCCATGAAGGGGGACCCCTTTAATATAATATACACATGGATAACCTTACGAAGCCTCGGAGCCTGATGGATTTAAAGAAGATTTCCCGAACCTGGACGATAAATGGACTTACTTCTTTTGAATTGCACGTTCGAACATTGATGCCGTGTCTCCCTCCTCTTCACCTGGAGGGGCCTCTGCCTGTCTCCTTTATTTTTTTTTTCTGGGTGTAGTTCCTTTTGTTTTTTTATGGCGATCAGTCGCCCTGGCAACGCCCTCTGCAGCCCCAGTGTGCCCAAAACGATCGGGGCAATCCTACAAAGGTGCCCCTCGTCAACAGTCGTTCTTCATTCGTTCACTCCATATGCTGCCACCCCCTTAGGAATCCAGCAGATACTATTCCCGATTGTATCAACCTTACTGCGATCCACTACCGTCCAAAAGCTCTTACTTTAGCACCAGAACCATTCAGACAAACAACACGAAAACAAAAACAAAAATTACCAACCGGGTCCAGTGTTTATCTCTGAAAAAAAAAAAAATAAAAACTTAAAATCAAAAAGGAAAAAAAAAAGAATAAAACAAAAAAAAAATAAAAAAAGACAAAATTTAAAAGCTAAATAAAAAAAAAAAAAAAAAAAAAAAAATAAAAAAACAATACAAAAAATTAAAAATAAAATCAATAAATATAAAAATAAAAAAAGAAAAAAAAAAAAATAGAAAAAAAAAAAAAAAAAAAAAACAAAAAAAAACAAAAAAAAAAAAAAAAAAAAAAAAAACCCGTTTTTTTCAAGATGAGTCGTGAACGGACCCCCCCCCCCCTCCAGTCCCACAGTCATTTTAATATATCTCATTCTTTATTTCGAGAAGAATAGAGAGAGAAAAAAGGGAGAGAAGAGAAGAAGAAAAGAAATGCGTGGCATTATTATTTGGTGTCCATGTTTGTTTTTTTCTCTTTTTTTATTTCATGTGGTTTGTTTGTTTGTGTTGTTTTGGTCGGTGATTTGGTTAGTTCTATATGATGATATTGTTTTATGTGTATGTTTTTTGTTGGTGTTGATAGGTGTTTTTTGTTTTGGGTGGTGGTTGTGTGTTTAGTTGAGTGCTGGTTTTGCTGTGTGAGTTTCTAGGAAGGGGTTTCAGGTTGGATTGTATGGATTTGTTTAGGGTTTTAGAGTAGGTTGTTTTTATTTGGTCGTGAGCGTTTTGCTACAGCACCGGAAAATCATAAGTAAGTTGAGAGATCTATCTGGGATGTGTGTCTAGGTGCAGTTTGCTATATACGGTGTGTTGGTCTCTTGCGTGTGCAGATTATCTCCTTGGTGCTGTATGGTACGTAATGGGTCATATCGTGATGATTTGATTTTAGGGGTGATCCGAGAACGTATACCGAATGTATGTGAAGAGATAAGTAAACGACAGTGCTAAGAAGAGGTACTGAGTGGTGATTTCTGTGGGCGTGTGTTTCTTGGGTGGAGCTTGGGTAGTGGCTGGAGATGAAGATACGTGATGAGGGGAGAGAGGAGAGGAAGATGAAACAGACAGAAGAAGACAGAGAGAGGAAGAAGAAGAGAAAGAGGAAGAGAGAAGAGAAGGAAGAGAGAGAGTACCGGAAGAGATAGAGAAGGGAGCTTCGTGACGATGACAGAGATTCATTGAGGATGAAAAATGCTTCATACACAGAGAGAAAAAAAATTTCCGGTTACAATAAGCACGAGGATTTATAGAGTTTCCCCCTCGTCGGAACACTCACTGAGACCAAAACCAAAGTAAATAAGCAGAGTCGCAGACGGCTGTTAGCTGAGAGACGTGACCACCGTTTGAGATACCCCTGTAGGTCTTAGCCAACATACAAATGAGAAGAGAGATGGGTAAGGAGCTACTGAGCAGAGAGAGGTTGAATTAAAGAATTTGGTTTACAGAAGCCACAGATCGGATGGGAGTGTACCGCGAGAGACCGCAGAGATAGCATAGAGAGAGAGGGAACAGCTCTTGATCCCTCGACCCAAGACCCGTGGCGATTGAGGATTTTTAAATGGTCAACGGGAGTAGAGTTGGCTCGATCATCCAGACCGGAGCAGAAAATGAACGTGTAGGGGAGTAGAGAGAAAGAGGGACCGAGGTGAGAAATGAATGGAGAACCATGTCTGCGAGGATGAGAGAGATGTAGCGGAGACAAGGAGATAAGAGGGAGAAGAGAGAGTGAGAGGAACGGGAGGGAGAGAGAGAGAGAACGAGAGAGAAGAGAAGAAATGAAACGAAAATAAAGAAGAGAAAGACCGAGAGAGAGGAAAGAGAATGGTGAACGAGAGAGATTTTCACACGGATCCCTATTCGTGCATGTGTGAAAAAGAGAATGTACCCCTAAACGATGATGGATAGAAAACTGTGGAGTGAGGACCCGTCAACAGGTGCGTGCTATGAGCCTTCAAATAGCCCGGAGAGGAGACTTACCTCGTTTTGAAAACAGGAGGAAGGATGAGATATTTTTTGTGTGGAATTATGTACTATACACCCAAACTCTTAGCTTTTAGAAAAATAAAATTTGCTAAAAAAATCAGTTCATAGAAGAATAGAGGAGATTTGAACACAAAACAGCTGGATGAAACTGTCAGAAGGGAGTTAATTAAGTTTTAGAAATGTCAAGCGATTCTATTTTTCCACCCACACATCAATCCATCCCACCACCCAATCAAAACCATAAAAAACATCATAACTCTTTGTAATATCCAGAACGCCAGCTTGATGCTATTATAACAGATGAAAATAAAAGTATAAAGTATGAGGCCTACTTAAAAGAGTATTAACCAAACAAATAACATTTATTAACTTTATGACAATGAAACTTTGAAGTCATCTCTCATTCGAACATTTTCCATTGGTTTCATTCGTTTAGCACCTTATCCTATATTCACGAACTCACCGAGATGCACAGCTATGCCAAGAACCAACATTCCACTTTGCATCCTTCATTAAAAACATACGTCTAGCTTTGTTAACATGTATTAATCCATCTAACATCACAAAACTCATCCAATTTCCCAGGCAAAACTCCTCCTTTATTTATCTCTCAAATATAATTTATTATTAATTCCCATGATCCTTCGTAATACTCAGGCAGAGTCTACATTGATTATCCTATGTGTTGTCGGTGACCTAGTAATTCTGACCCAACCGTAATATGTCACCCGCATTTACTCCTCAATATTAGAGGACAAAAGCAAGCTCTTGAACCCAATCTCTTGTCCAAAAAAAACCGGTACACTAACAACCGTACATGGTGAAAACGTTTAAAACTGTGTCTCAATCTCCCGAGTGAGAATCTACTTACACCCCTTCTTATCCAAACAAATTAATGAAACACTTGAAGCCAAAATAGAAATGGAGCTGGCTTCATCCAACCAAATCTTGGAAGAAAACATTTTCTTTTCGGCAAGAGGAAAGACACACGTGCATCCCCGAAATACCTAAATAGGAACCAAATAGTTCTCACAACTGTGAATAGCTAGAGGAAAGAGAATTAACTGTCTCTTTGTCACCTTGATTCGCATCCCACCGTTACTAAATTCCTTCTCCAAATAAAAGAAAACTAAGAGAAAAACGGGACGTCATCATTGAGGTGAAAAACGAAGGAGGTAGAAGAAATAGAGTAAAGAAGAATAATCCAGATTTTCACCACCAGTAATCTCGCCTAGTATTAAATACTAAAACTTATACAAAAGTTGCCGAAATTTCTAAACAAAAACACACTAACCCCAGACGATAAATACAAAGCAAATATGTTAATCTCCGAAGATATTTCCCTTATCCCTTACTTATAAGTCTTATCTCAAGAGAACAAAAAAATTAAAAAGACAACACCCTTATATAGAGATGCACCATTGTTTCATGAAGAATCCCCGATTTTATTAGTGTGTCGGACAGGAAAAACGCCGACCCGTGACCATAATACAACCCCTCTCTAATGGAGAATCTACCTATAGTCGGTTTGCAGGGATAATTCTAGCTCTTCGGAGCATTCTAGCAATTATGGGATCTATTTACTTACCGAAATATGTACCAACGCTTCAGCCGCACAACCCACTGAGAGACTTCTATACCTTAACAGTCATGAATATGATAACGAATATCTATACTACTCCATTT
>JABUQX010054242.1:37500-38556 GCA_015478945.1 Trachelipus rathkii | reverse complement strand
GTTCAAATTACTTTTTGCTTCACATTGTTAATTCTTATGTTTTAACTCATCCAGGTCATCAATTCTTTCCTTACAAGTATTATCAATTTCCAATACATATCATGAATCTTCATTTGCCTTCTTTGAAATATTTTTTTATCTCCTGCATTCATTCTTACATTTTGAAATAGAATCGAAATCTTCATTTCAACACTGTACTTTACAATATTCAGCGCTTTGAAGCGCGTTATAGTTTGCGTTAAGGAAACCGTTTACTTCCTTATTTTCTTCTCTACAAATGGGGCTTTCTTGTTCTCCAGAAACACGCCCTAGACATACAAGTGAGCAAATGCATGTATTTCACATCTCAACCATTTTAGGTATGCTTATCAACACTGTCAAAGTGTAGAATAATAGTATAGTTAATAAAATGAATTCTTTCATTGTGCCTGTAATATAAATATTATATAAACGTTATATATATATTATATATAGTTATATATATATCATTATATATATAATATATATATTATATATATAATATTATATATAAAATATATATATATAATATATATATATATATATATATATATTATTATATATATATATATATATATATATATATATATATTATATATAAAATTATATAACTATTATTATATATATATATATATTTATTATTATATATATATATATATTATATGTTCTCTTAAAAATACAATACACATTAATATAAATACTTAGGCAACTTAGTTACCACGTAACTTTTATCAGTAGATCCCTGTAGATCCTTCAAGCTCTCCATGGCATGCAGTGTAGTGAGTGCAACGCGCACCCTTTCAGATCTCCATGACTGTGTAACAAGTGTAACCGCACCCCTCAGCTCTCATAACGATGTAGTGAGTGCTAGAGCGGCACCTTACTTCTTCTGAACACGGGTCCCCACACTGGGTCACACCGGTCTCCATATTGGCTCCATTTCTGGTTGTCTACATAGGGTTCTCCATACGGTTGATACATGGAGCCTCCATTCTGGGTTTCAACACGGAGCCTCCATACTGAGTCTCATATAGACTG
>JABUQX010054242.1:0-32500 GCA_015478945.1 Trachelipus rathkii | reverse complement strand
TTTTTTCTCTTCTTACATTCTTTCTTCAAATTTTGAATAGAATCGAAAGTCTCACTTTCAATACTGTTTACTGTTCCAATATCGCCGCTTTAAGGGCGTTATAGTTTGCTGGAAGGGAACCTTAAGTTCCCTATATTTCTTCCCTACAATTGGGGCAGTTCTGTTTCTCCAGAAACAGCTTAGACATGCAAGTTGAGCAAAATCTATGTCCACATTCAAAAATTTTAGGTATGTTATTAACACTGTCAAATTGTAGAGTGCAAATGCTGCACAGAATGAATTCTTCCGTTTTGCTGTAATAATTATATATATATATATATATATATATATATATATATTATAATATATAGATATATATATTTATATATATTATAGATATATATAGTATAATAATATATATATATATATATATATATATATATATATATATATATATATATATAATATATTATAAATATATATATATATACTGTAAAAAAAATCCGCATGATAGTCCGCGCACAAGAAGCGCGAAAATTCAGGCTGAATCTTTCCGGTCACACTGATCGACATACTAGAGTTTTTTCCCTAGCAGATTTTCAAATCCGCTTCAAGCCAGTATAACTATGTTGGAATCCCTCAGCCATTAAATTCCGCATTGAATATATATATATATATATATATAATATATATATATATTATATATATATATATATATATATATATATATATATTATATATATATAATATATATTATATATAGTATAATTATATATATATATATATGGTGATCATTTGGTTTAAAGCCACACTATCATTCGATCTCCATATTCAAAAAACTTTTACAATAGCATACAGGGAAAAGAAACCATTGTTACAATCCTGGCAAATGTTTATTGCGGAAACTGTAATAAAAAAAAAAAAAAATCAAAAACTACAATAACTACAGCGAAAAGAATACATTTTTGGAATCCTGTTAAAATTTTAGTTAGCGAAAATCGTAAAAAAAAAAAAATAAATAAATTAAAATAAATATTGGCTTTTTAGGAGCAGGGACAAGTATATAATTATATATTATTGTAAGGTATACACGGCAATGTAGGGGGGCTCGAGCCCACGGGAAACACAGGGTGGACGTTTTCCATACCCCGTAGGGGAGGGCGGAGGAAATCCCGCGACACCCAAATACCAAAGCGGGGGTTCCGGAGACCCTCCGGAGGGGGGAAATAGTCCTACCCCGTAGTTCCCCGGAAGGACGAGAGACCCCGACTCCTGCATCGGTGCGGTTTACCTTGGGGTATTCTTTTAGATAAAAAAAAAAAGCAAAAACTTTAATAGAAAGTCTATTTATTTTAACGAGTAACAATAAAAGTCTCTAAATAGGTCTCTAATCATATTAACTATAATTATTAACATTTTTTTTTTTTACATTTTCCTACTCTAAAATATTTACCCAGGATGTCCAAAAATGTTCCTGTTTCGCTGTTAGCTATTGTAGGTTTTTATGAAATAATATTTTTATTATTTTTTTTATTTTTTATTTTTTAAATTTTCTGCCACTAAAATTGGACCAGCATCCAGCAATGTATTCCTTCTTCCTTGTTAGCTATTGTAGTTTGACGATATTGATTGTGCTTTAAACAATTTCACCATATATATATATATATATATATATATATTATATATATATAATATATATATATATATATATTATATATAATATATATATATATAGATATATATATAAGTATATATATATATATATATATAGAGAGAGAGAGAAGAGATTTGAGGAGAGAGAGAGAGAAATAGTCTTCTTTTAAATAGCCCTAGCGTCTCAATCCTAAAAGTTTACTCATATCCGTAAATAAGAAATCAGAATTTTGAATTTGTCACTAAATTATTACTTCATCCATCATTATTAACATTTACATGCTAAATCTTTTATTAACTAAGGTTTGCTCTACCGTTAAGAAAATTTACAACACTAAAGGCAACCATTATGAGGCAGCTAAGCTTTGATATTACGCAACACATCGGGCGCGAAATCCTTTGGACCAATAGAAATTCGAATAATTAAAAGTATCAATTTTTTATGTTAGATGAGACGATAAAAAGTTAAAATGAAATTTCACCTAATATAATTTTTTTTTGTATTCAGAAATTTACTCATCTTGTAAGGAACTTTACAATAGACAATACGCATTATTCATCTTTTTGAAAGACTTCTATTGTTTATGACCAACTATTCTGATTATACAACACAATAACCCTTAAGAAATCGTATTAATGTTACTTAATTTATTAGGCATTCAATCAATCAATTCTACTTCAATTAATTAATTTAGATCAATTTAATTTGTTTAATCAATATCGAAAAGAAAAATAAAAAATTAAGATCCAACAAAAAACGTCACATTTAATTCTAAATTGTTCCGCAATCGTGAACATTGATTTACTTCCAGTTGCCTCAATTTGCAAAAAAAAAAAAAAAAAAAAAAAAAATAAAAAAAAAAAAAAATCGTTTTCCGGGCAGTTCAAGCGGAATGTTATTTGGTGACAAAAATATCAGTAAATTCGCTTGAAAAAGCGACTTCAGATGTCGATATTGAAAGCAAAAATTTTTCATAAGTTTTTTCTTCATAGCAATTAACGGTTTGTAAATTCTCCAAAATCTGTTTGAATTAGACGAGGTCTAGCGGATTTTTTTTTACAGTAATATATACTATATATATATAATATATATATATGTATAATATATAATATATATATATATATATATATATATTATATATATATATATATATATACTATTATAATATATATATATATATAATATATATATATATTATACTATATTTCTGATGGGCAAAATCGATGGTCTTGCCAATTTCCACAAGAATTTGAAGAAATCTTCCAAACTACGACCAATTTAAGGGCTGACGATGCTGCATAACGCACTTGAAAGTGTGCAAGTCTGCAAGTCAAAGCTAATTTGGGAAAATAGAATAGATAATGTAATTGTACAGAGTTACCAGTGGAGAGCCATGTAGATTGGGCATATCGTTAATTCTAGGGTCAGAAAGTTGGATAGAGAAAGTAGAACTGTCGTTAGAAACGCGTGTCGCATGAGTCCTTTTTCAATGGAGAATTTGTATGCGTCTGAGAACTTCAGAACCACAGTGATCCATTGAAAAACGACAAAAAGAGGTGAAAAACAACAATTCGATTGGATAGAAATAGCACTAGAAAGAGTTAAAAGAGAGGGTTAACTAGGACGGTAATCAATAGTCTCCACCTTTTCAAGAAGAGCTGCGTGAGTGGAACCACCCCAGATGTGTTAGGCATACTCCATACAAGGGTGAAACGACAGCCCTACAACGACAAGCAACTGGAAGTAGAGTGAAGAATTTGAAGGTGGCCTCAGAAGTTTTTGAAAAAGATAAAGTGATCATTCCAATTAGGTCACCGAGAAAAATTCAACACCAACAATATTAAAACCGACGAAGGTTTGAGCTCTGGTTGTTTAAAGAATGTGAGAAGATTGTTGTGAATAGAAAAGATGGAAGGAACCAAGTTTGCAACATTTTCTCATGTGCCCCAATTACAAATCCAAGAAAATCCCACAGGTTGTTACTCCAAAGTCACAATCCCAGCATGGGTAATTGCAGTTGGGAGGAACGTCACCAATATGAAAGAGAGTAATAAAACGGTTGAGTCGTTACGGCGTTGAAGTAATAGAAGAAGGTGATTATGAAAGCTGAAGAGATTTTGGTGGTAGAGCAGAAACGAGGAACACAACTATTTAAAGATCTACATGGCAGACAGTGGCCTCTACAATATCGAACGACCGGAAAGGAATTCAAGGTCAAGAGAGACAAGACCATGCCGAAAGAGGAGTTATTGGAAATCAAAAGTTCTTGTAGTCAGCATCATTGTTGAAGCCTTTCGATATTTCCAGCAACACATTCGAAAAGTTCACTGAAATGCGAAGGGAAGTCAAGCAAGGACTCAGAAAGTAAGGAGAAGATCTCCATTATTGAGAGCTTTCTTATGAAAGCCATACTGGCGATACAGATATTCTTGATCTGTTCAAATTGGCTGGTTTATCGCACTTCTAGTTTTAAAAAAAAAATGTTATCCTGCTTTTCATTTATACAAATCTTGTAAATACAAGAAAAAAAACAAGTTTTATTTACTGTTTAATATCTGAGGATCCTGGAAGCTCAATGATGGAAAATGCTAGCCTTTTTGCGTTGATTCTGCGAGCCTCCTGAATGTGAAGCGTTAATACAGTTTCTGACCTAGGAAAGCTTACACCTTTGTCAGTCTATTTGGTGCTAATAGTCTGCACGTGACTCAACCGACAGAGAATGCAATAAAATTTTGGTGGACTTACCACATGTTGGTGACAATTGTCAAAATTCACCAAGAAAAGCTTTATTAATCAGACATAAATAACACGTAAAATTTAGAAGTGGATATCAAGAAAAATCAAATCGTCTTGGAAAACAATATTAATGTCAATACAATTTACAATCGACGGGAAATTCAGACAACTGATCGACTAAAGTCTGTTTTTAAAAAAACAAAATCATTTACCAGAGCATCTCCCTTCAAAAATTCCGAAACCTTCCCCTAATTTTGGCTCTTAGCGCTGTAGAAGACACTCCCCATACAATTACGGTCCTCCCGCAGGTGAATATAAAGGTCTATAGTCACTCTTCATACTGTGGTCTACTATAATTTCAGAATTTACTACGTCTCTACTTAACCTATTTATAACTTCCTCCGGCCAATCAGAAATTCAGCTTTACTACTATCTTAACCTTCTAAATCACACAATAATTTTTATTCATTCCAAATTGTCGTTAAATATTTTTTCTTTTGATAATCAAAATTTCTGTTAACGTTATTAATGGGTGCGTTTTCTTTATTTCTCCATCTTTCATCACCCACCAAATTTCTGTTCCAACTCCTTTGACCGGGGTTTCCTAATCCATTCATTTCAAGTTACTCATATTGATCTTTCAAACCCAAAGTAACCCCACACTTACCTTGTGCTCGTGAGTTTTCCGAAATGTTTGTTTTCTTTATTCTTGAAGTTCACGAAATCACTTCTCTAGTCGTAATTCAGATATGATGAACCAGCAATGTTTTACAGAATGCCGACCTCTGTAATCTAGTATGGAAAATTTCCTTCTCTATAGAATTTTATCACCTTAAAACAACAATGTCTGTGAGTAATGTCATCAACTTTTTCACAGGGCTTTGCCAAACATTCTTCTGTTACATATTTAGACGTTTCTCTTGCATTTTTAACGAGAAGTCCTTACACTGCGATGATTAAATGAGAATGTTGACCAACTTTGATGCAGCAATCTACAGTTTTTTAAAAATTGTGTGCTGAGCCGTGATGACTACTTTACCCGATAATGGTCACATTTTATTTCCTCTATTTTGCGTTTATTTATTAACACCTGCATTGTTGGGTAGAAACGATTACCTTTGTGTAGTTACTTTACTCATGACCTAGTAGATGAGGAGGTGAAGTTAGGCATGAATGATAACATTAATAAAATGATGAGAGGTACCAAAGGGGGGGTGGATTTTTTTTTAAAACCCCCTTTAAAGCCCATCCAAAACCAACTTTTAAGCCAATTGCTTGAACTTCCAAATTTTGAGCTTTGAAATCGACTGTAATAAAGGTAAATTCAAACATCAATAGTAAGCATTTTTCTCTGAAGCCGTATTATAAATTTGAATAAAAAACAAGAAAATTTGCACATTTTTGCAATCTTTCAGACGTTAATGACATGGAACCGGTGCAAATTAATGAAGAGTCTTAATTGCCGAAGTATAAAATATTAATATAGTATTATATATATAGTTATATAGTAGTATATATATATGTTATGATATTATATATATTATATATATTATAATATATATATATATATAGTATATATAATTATATATATATATATATATATATCATATATATATATAATATATATATATATAATATATTAAGTATAATATATTAATTTCATATATAAGTTTATTTGTCTCGAAAATAAATTTAAAGAAAAATACCTCCGTAAAAACTTTCCTGGGTCTACAAATCTGCCAAACAGAAGTGAAACTGTAACTTTCACATTGAGGTGAATCCCCAAAATCAACTTCTTTAACTGTTTCCAAGTGCACTTGGTACTTTTCTGCACATTCACAGGTGTCAATTCTTTTGAATTTAGAACACATCAGTTTATTCAACTTCTCACATATCATTAAGATTTCCAAGGATGATTGGACATTCTTTATTTGCTTTTTAAAATAAATATTTTTTCTTTTCATGCATTCTTTCTTCACATTTTGAATAGAATCGAGAGTCTTCATTTCAAAACTGTTTTACTGATTATATATTCACCGCATTAAGGGATGTTATAGTTATGCTGGAAGGAACCTTCAGTTCTCTAATTTCTTCTCTCACCAATTGGGCATTTTCTGTTTCTCCATAAAACAGCTTAGACATACAGTTGACAAAATGGTATGTATATCATTTAACCATATAGTTATGTTATTAACACTAGTCAAATTGATAGACTGTAAATGCTCGCCACCAGAATGAATTCTTCCTGTGCATGTATTGTAATATTATATATCCGAGAGGTAACTGCCAAATTCCACAAGAATGGGAAAATTCCAAAACCAGAGCAATTCAGGCGCTGATATGCTTGATACACGGCATTTGAAATGGGCAACGCTTGAGGTTTCTTTTGATATTAAAATATAAGAAAATATATATTCTTTAGACTTTACAGTGGAGTACATGTATGAGTTGGCATATGGTTTAATTCTGAGGTCAGAAAGATGGATAGAGAAAAGATGTCATGTGTAGAAAGGCTTGTCGCACGAGTCTTTCATCCAAATGGAGAAGGACGGTATGCGACTGAAGACTTCAGAACCACAGCGTCCATTGATAGAGCAGAACTCTGAGAAACACCACTATTTAAAGATCTAAAGGATGAACAGTGGCTCTACAACAGCTGCTCTATAAAATGACCAGAAAAGAATTCAGAGGTCACAGAGAGAAGGAAACGTGCCGAAAGAGGGATGTTTGGAAATTAGAGTTTTGTACCAGATCTTGTCGAAGGCTTTCAATATTTCCAGCAACACATCGAAATGTTCTCTGATACATGCCCAAGGGGAAGTCAATCCAAACCATAAGAAAAGCACGAAGAAACTCTCAGCTTGCAAGCTTCTTATTGAAAGCCATACTGTCGCATCAGAATTATTCTAACTCTTTTCAAATTTTTCCTGAATCACTTCGCATCTAGTTTTGCAAAAACAATGCTCTAACTCCTACCACAACTCTAATACAATTTAGCATTATATTTTTATATGTTAAATGCAAATTTAGCTAAAATAATAAGTACTAAGCTAAACATTTTTTATTTGCAAATCTGTTTAAAATACAAAAAAAAAAAATAAAATTTACTTACCGTTTCATACCCCAGGGTCCGGGAAGCTCATGTATGGAAATTAAAAGTTCTTTTGCTCGATTCCTAGTGAGCCTGCCTGGATGGGAAGAGCTATAAGTTTCTGATCTAAGAAAGCTTTACACTTTCTCAGGTTATTTGGTTTTAACGTGACCACCTGACAATGAATTCAATTAAGAACTTGGTGGATCTTTCAATTTGTGGTGACAATGGTCAAAATTCACAAGAAAAGCTTTATTAATCAAGACATAAATAACGCAATCAAAAAATTTATTAAATGCATTCAAGAAAAATCAAATGTTGGAACAATATTAATGTCAATACAATACAATCGACGGGGATTCAAGCAACTGATCGACTAAAGTTGTTTTAAAAAAACAAAATCATTTACCAGAGCATCTCCCTTCAAAATTTTCCAAACCTTCCCTAATTTTGGCTCTTGAGCTGCTGTAGAAGACACTCCACCATACAATTAGGTCCTCCCGCCGGTAAATATGAAGGTACATTGTCACTCTCATAATCAGCTTCTACTATAATTTCAGAATGTACTACGTTTAACTTAACCTATTTATAACTACCTCCGAACTCAGATCAGAACATTCCAGTTTACTACTTTGTTACTCTTCTAAATCGCGTAAATCATTTTTAATTTCATCCAAATTAGTGCGTATCCAGGGGAATTTTTTTCGGGGGGGCCAGACAAAAATCTCGTCGTAGTATATATATAATTTATAAGATAATATATAATATATATATATATATTATATATATATATATATATATATACTATATTACATATATTTATACTATATATATAAATAAATATATATATATATATATATATATATATATAATAATATAATATATATATATAATATAAGTATTATAGTTATAGTTATATATATAGTATAACTATTATATTATATTATATATTATATAATATATATACTATATATACAGGTGTATAGTATATATATTATTATATAATATATAATTATATTATATATATATAATATAATATATATTATATATAATGTATAATATATTATAGTATATATAATTTATATATATTTTATATATTATATATATATTTAAATAAAGTGGAAGGATTATAGTAAATTTTTAGGAAAAAATGAATAATTTATATAAATACTAAATCATCTTACCTGATTTAATTTTATTCGTCGGCAAGAGATGAGCAAGTCCGAGATAACCTCTTCAGTTTTTATGTCAATATTTCGATGTACGAAGAGGAGGGCAAGTCCAAGGTAAGTCTTCACTCTCCAATGTATTTCTCAAGTAGGTTTCCAGTTTTGAATGTTTGAAAAGTTTTTTTTCTCTAAGCCAGTAGACACGGTAAATTTGCCATTATTTGAACAACTATGTAAATATTTGTAAATTGTGACTCGAACAAAAAACTAGTTGTATATTTGCTGTTTTTGGACGATCTGTGCTGTGATTCCTTTTCAACTTCCATAAATTCCATTCTCTTTTTACTAAAATCTTCATTGAGAGCTTTCGAGATCTCCTTGTAAAATGTACCATCTTTGCCCTCATTATGCACATGTACACCTTTTCGGGTATGACAAATGCAAGGAAATATAATTTCCTTTATGATTTAAAACCTCTCTCTTAATGCTATATTAAACCATCCAAAAATAGTATAAAAAAATGGAATGTGCCAATAATATGTACTGTGGCGTCAGATATGTAGAAGTCCGGGTTGTATTTTTGAATTTGTTAATTCTTGATACAACAGCAATTTCAATACCCAGCTCAAATTCAGATCCTTACCATTCTCAAATTCTACTGAATAATTCTAATCGTATGCATTTTATCGATGGCTTCAAAGTTCTTAGTTGTAACTAGATTCACTTCATTATATGCACTCACAATCAAATCAATAACGTGTCGTTTTGAAAGATTGCTTGTTAAACTTAATAGTCTGTTTTAAAACAAAAAAGAAACCAGAAAAGATGCTCATAAAATTGTTTAGAAATTATTTTAGCTTTTTTCGACTGATCTCCAGCTTCACATTTTGTTTGTTCTAAAGTTGCTATTATCGGAGTTATCATCTCTTTAAATAAAAACGATTCATGCTGTTGGCACCAGCTAGTTCGCAAACTTTTTATCTCTTTGCTATCTTAGGAATTGCCTTCTATTTTTCTAAAAGAAATTGTTCCTGCTACACTTACAAGAAAATGTAACATCTTATATTATTCAATTGCTTTACGATATCTCTGGAACTTTAGAAGGCGCCTTAAGCAATAATTTAAGCAATTGCAAAAAGCAGCAGTATTAAAAGCTTTTGACAGTTTCCTCTATACTTCTGAACACTGCTGAACTCGCCACTCATTGCATATCCCTGTCATCACAGTTTACTTGTATTGAATGCATGGTCTGTGACCGTCCCTCCTGTTATTTTCCAAACTTGTGATTCCAAACTTTATTTGCTGGGACGAAACACAAAAAATCTTTGTTTACGGTGAGAGTATCAATATCCACGTAACGCGCAAACAACTAAAATTGTTCAATCTGGACACCATCGGATCGTCTCATGTCGACCAAAGACGTAAAAAATACACTTTTATTTATGTTTGCACAAATTTTACGCTTAATGAGATGCGCAAAGACTGGAACTTAGAGCATTTTGACGTGCAACTGATTTACAGCATTCTACACTAGTTTTTAAATTTCTGAAGAGCCATGTCTTCAGCATAGCCACGATATCCTTAAAAGGACTCGAAAGTGCGGATCGTTCCCACAGTGCCAAACAGAGAGTTCGATTCGACGTACCTGATTCATATGTCCACGTAAACTATATATTTTGCTTACCACAGAATCGGATTGTTTCAACAGGATGGCAATTTTGGTCATTTTTTTGATTTTTTTAAAAAAAATTCAATTTGTGATTTTTTATTTTTTTGATTTTTCTATTTTCATTTTGTAACTTCACTCGATATATAATTTGTAACTTTCAAATTATATTTCGCGTACGTTACGAATCCAAAAGATCAAAAATATCAAAAAAAGTCAAAAAAATCACCAAAATGATTTTTTTAAAAAAATCAAAAAAAATCACCAAAAATGCCTCCTGGTTTCAACAATTGGAATAGTCCGCTTTCTACTCTGTCTTCGGCCCTCCCTTTTCTTTCTGGCTGTCTATCTGTTGTCGATAGCTTCTCGATTTTTCATTGAACCTGCTTTTCTACAGCAATTCTCTTTTCTACCGATTCTTGTGATATTTAGTTGCCTCTTATTTTTTGAAAGATTCAATGGCTTCCTTTAAGTTGAATACGATCTCGAGACAAAAACACCCAAATTCCTGGTTTTTCTCTTTATATTTTCTTTTGTTATTAAACAATTAACAATTTGAGCAATAAACCCAACGTTTTTAGTAAGTAAGCTAGCCACTTAATGAAAATATCTTCTCGACCTTTGCCTTCTTGAGCAGGAAATATATGTTTGAATCTGGTTTCCAGCGATATTTTAATATTTCCAACTTTTCCTTATTGCTAATATCGTACTAAATTTCAACAACGTTTATTTTAATTAATTTTAATTATAAATAATTTAATCTTTAATTAATTAATATTTAATTTGAATTTTATCGTTTTAATTTAATTAAACCTCTGCACTTCATATTATTAACGTTTTGGTGTCCAAAAAATTTTGTGTCTAAAAAATTTCCGGGGCTTACAGAACGGCTCATTAAGCCGAGAGTGTATTGCTATATTATATAAATAGTAAAAATTATATAATAATATATATAATATAGTATATCATACTATATATTATATATATATAATATTAATAATAATATATTATATATAATATATATTAATATATTGCTCAGTCAATGGAACCAATTTGGATTGTTAAATTTATTTTCTTACAGAAAAACCCTTTATTGTTCAAAATATATATCTATTATAACAATTCTATATAACAAAGTCTTCTTTATCAATTCACCTATTTTGCCCAATACACAATTAATTTTGTACTGCAAATATCTAAAGTTCTATCTATCCCAAATATTAATTACCACTACAATTCCACGATAAAAATTTTCAGTAATGAAGATGTTTGGACTTAATCCTAAGAACATTAAAAAAGGAAAAAATTTTCTCTTTTAACAACTGGAGCCAAAGTATATTTTTTTTTTTTTTTTTTTTCATTTTTTTCTTCATGATATCTTTTCCAATAACTGTTTCAAGCAACTTAAATTTTTCTTTAGGATTAGGATAAAGACCCGCGTTATATTTCTAAAATTATTATATTATTAGTATTATCAACGCATCTTCGCATGATCATTAAAATATTTCCGTAGTATATTATTATTCAATGACCATATTGCTATTTCGCTCAAATTTTGATACCATTATTTTATTATATTATTATTATTATTATTATTATTATTTATAATTTTAGATTATAAAGATGTACATAATTAATTACTTATATTATCTATTATCATTATTATCCTAATTATTATTACATAGCTATTATTAAATTACAATATTATAATATATCATATTACTAAATTAGTATTCTATTCATCTTATTCAATATATTTTAAATTTCTAGCGTTATATTATTATCTATATTATTATATTATTGTCTATTATTTTATTTATTATCATCATTATTATTATTATTATTATATTTATTATTATATATAATAAATTATTTTTTATATATTTGAGGTTCCTAAGTTTGGTCGACTTTTCAATGGATATAAGGAAGAAGTTTTTCCGTACAACCTTCTTCGCCCATCTCAAAATTCGACAAAAAAATAAATAAATAAAAATAAATTAAAATAATTAATATAGTATATTATATTATAATTATATTATATATAATATATATATTATAATATATATATAATATATATATATATAATATATATATATATATATTATATTATATATATTCGAACACATTCATAAAATTCACAAATAAAACTGTGTAGAGTCAAATTTCAACTATAGTAATAAAAGAGCTCACACCTTTAAAATATTTAAATAAAAAAACAAATTTAAATCTATGTAAAGTACAACGTAACTCAACATAACCGTACTTACTTAACAAAATTTATTTTATATTTATATTTATTTCACTTTGCATGTTTAAATAAAAAACAGCTTGTCACAACGTTTATAAAAATTGACTTAGCTTATTGAAGCAGATAATCCGACAGAGCATATATATATAATATATAAATAAAATAAATAAAATAAAAATATAATATAAAACAAGGAAATATAGGATATTATATATATAATAAAACATATAATATATATATATATAATATATAATATATATAATATATATATATATAATAAATACTAAATTATATATATTAATAAAATATGAGAACTGAATAATAGGGTATATGTGTTATGCATAATTAACCGTAACCAAAAACATAGAAAACAATTACAGCCACATATTTCGTTTTAAATTTAGTTTCTTTTCATTTAAAACTAAAAATAAATTTGAAACTAATATTAATAACACGTCTTCGCTCGCTGCAATCTACGCGCGTATCATAGTTTCAATGTTTGAGTTACGTTTTTCCGGAGATAATACAGCTGTCTGAAGAATTTGTGGAGTAGAAGAAGATAGATGATGAAGGAACTGATTATTTGAGGCTGCCCCAATAAAAAATACGATTAATGTCAGAGATCAATTTCTCCAACCTCACACTCTTTCCAACTGATATATCCCTGGTTACTCACGTTTCAAATTAAAAAGAGTGTAGACTAACTGTCATAAGAGTGGATAAGTGATGAAATGAGAAATAGGTAATTAATGAACGTTTGAAAGATGGTTCCAGACATAGCAAATCAATGAAAAACACTACTTTGAATTCATTTTAAAGATGAAACATGCACGTCTACTATAGCTGCAACAGATATATTTGGAAGTAAATCATAAGAAAGAATACATACCAAGAGAGAGGAATTTAAAAATAAAGGTTTTGTTCCAAATTCTATCGAAATTTCTAGGGGAATCTAACTCTATAGTAAAAGATTCACAGAAATACCGAAAACCACAAAGCCAAGTATTAGAATGAAAAGAACTACAAATCGAGCTTTACTTACGGAAACCATACTTTGTGAGCTTTGCTAAAATAAGAATTAATGTATTTCTAATCGTTCCAGTTTCGAATATATTCGAATTCTTTGAAAACTATTTAGAGCATAAGGATAAGTATTTTTTAGCTTACTTCTCATGGGATTTTGTTATTTATCGAGTAGGGTTTCTCTCCTGGGATCGAACCAGAGGCTTTCGCGGACCATCGACTCACGACGCGATCTCATACGTCATATTGCCTCAGAAATATCCCCCTCAATCCTTCAGTAAAGCTTGGCTTAGAGCATTTTTTATCATGAATGAATGATAGAAATTAGTATTTAAACTCAAAGTGAGAAAAATTCGCATTTTTAAAAAGAAATCTAAAATAAAGTATGAATGAGATGAAGGGAAATTGAGAATTAAGAAGAGCTACGAAATTGCCTAGAGTAGAATTAGTGAAAAACATTTGATCAAATAATTGAGCTTTAGCAGAAATCAGTTCAGCCATAGAACCGTAATAAAAGATAAGATAAAAGAGGAGAAGAAGCAAATTTTTTGTCATTTTACAGTATTAGAAGAAGCTGGAAGAAGAAAATCAGAAAGATAGGAGAAAGGAGCATTGATATGGTGGAGAAGAGATTTTTTTTTACGTGGAAAACAGTATAAGTAACATTAGTTTCTGGAATTTGAAGACGAATTTAATATAAAAAAATCGTTTCTAATACAAGATGCAAAATCAAGGCTGTACACTACACATAGATGGGCATTGGGTTTTTAATCTCTCTCATTTTGGAAGATCATTTAGAATAAAGAGTTTCTTCATCATCTCTTCCATAATTGCTTTACGTAATAAATAATAATAAAAAAAAGTTTTAAAGTAAAAACCAACATTCTAACGTTTATGAAATAAATAAGAAGGCTAGGCTAATTTAAAATTAAAAGTTGCGCGTACCAATGACGATCATTAGCGAATGGATGTGGAAGCATTCTCGTTAAAGTTATCAGAAAACGAGGTCTTTAGAACGTCGTGGAAACTTCAAGGCTGTTCAGTAAGGTAATTAAAACTGTAGTTATTGCAGTGGGAGTCTGTTTATGGTTTGAAACCAGCGTGCTAAGAGAAAATTAGTAACAAAAACATATAACGAAGCATATGTTTTCTACTTAACTGAAGTTTTGTGTCAGTTTAAAAGCTCATAAAAAGCAGGTTTTCTTTCAGAGATTATTAAAGATTATTATTATAGATTATTATTATCAGAGATTATTATTTATTAAAGGACGAAGTAAGCAATATATTAAAAAATTATATGAAAAAGATAATTAAGGAGATAACTGACAAAGTTAGGTTATCTTCTCATTCAAATTAAAAACATTCTACCTTCTTACTATTTTTTTTATGTTATTTCTTAATCCTCTCTCTCTCTCTCTCTCTCTCTCTCTCTCTCTCTCTCATATATATATTAAATAAATCAATCAGGTTTGTCAGAAGATAAGAATGGGTTTAGATTTAAATCGCCATCCTAATCAGGTATGTTACTTTAAAATTAGAGAATATGCAAGAGTAATGCTAAAAGAATAAAATACATAGAAACCGATAAAATAAAAGAGAAAAGGCCCGAAATCCGTTGTTTTTCTTATCGAAAATTTCCACCGTATAAACGGAGTCAGAGCATCGTGTATAAAATGTCCGCATATCACTATATATATATAATAATTAATAGTCTTTATTTAATTATATATAATATATATAATACCTATACTAGTGAGGTATATAAGATATATAGCTTAGGTAGTAGGGTAGTGAGTAGATATATATATATATATACATATAGGTATATTATATTATAAATATATATAACTAAATAATCTATATTACTATATATAACTATATAACTATATATATATATATAGTTATACTATATATATATTACATATATATTTCTTTCTTTTTTTTTTTTTTTCTTTCCTTTATCCTACCACTTATAAACTTCCCACTAGCGTGTTGAGGTAAACTGGTGCATTTACATTAACGGAAATAAAGATAGTCTAGAGAAGAGCATGAACGTAAGTCGAAAGAAAAAGCTCCCCCCCACCATCCTTGGCAATACCCTCCACCTTAAGTGAGAAGGACCGCGGATTGTCATCGATAAAATCCACACCCTAAGGGCTTTCGCAGACCTGCGAGCGATGGACCGCTTATATAAGCTTGTGAGTGTAATTCTCATCAATGTAGGAATTCCATCCTTAGGGCCATGCCCACAACTGCACACCCCTCAAAAACAATTGCTCATTTACACATTCTATTATGGAGCCCTTTTCTTTTCGCCTCTGCAAAACTCGCAATTCCTTTCCTTAAATGGATTATTGTCACTTTAACGTGACCTCCTACGCATTGCACAACTTTCCTACATACACTGACATGCATCTGTTTCCTCTCTCTTTATTCCAGACTTATAACTAAATAAATTTTAAACAATTGCACAACTACTCCTACATCTTCACCTCCTTCCTACAGCTCTAATATACATAACAAATTCACACTCAACTACCTATCACCGGTATACTGCGACATCGCACACATCTACTTTCAAACTCCCTCCTTTTACACACACACACAATGACAACCCTCTACCAATCCTCTCGAAATTTCCTTCCGATTAGCCACACAAAGCCAAACTCATCAATGTACGAGATAAGCAGGGTACGCCTCCCACTTTTTCACTTGCGTCCATCATTTCTAAACATTCACCGCTTAACTCGGTCAGCGAGGGACCTCTAAATTCTTTGATCACCCTTATCATATGCAAATTAATAGCCAAGGAGACATTTCATCCCTGTGCTTCATCCCACTATTAATATTAAACCACTTCAGCAATATTAAACATTTTATCCTTTTAATATATAATAAGTACTATATATATATATATACTATATATATATATATATAAATAGTATAGGTATATATATATACGTATTATATTATTATACTAGTATATATATATATACTAATATAGTATATATATATAGCGTATATATATACTATAGTATATATTACTACTAAAATATATTTTTTAAAACCAATGAGAGAAATATATTATATATACTTAAAATATTAATATAGATAGTTTCATACGTACATTGAGTATAGTATATATAAGCTAGCGTTATATATATATTATCTATTATATATCTATATAGTATGAGTATATAGTATATATATATATATAATCGTGAGTAATATAGTGACTAGGATAAGAAATTCGAAGTGATTCAATGGTGATGGTTAATAGGTATATATATAAGTATAGTTATATATAATTTAATAAAATAGTATATACTATGATATTATATATATGATATATAGGAAATATTAATAGGATATAGATAGATATATATGTAATACATTAAAACTAAACCCAATGGTTATGGTAATTATGTAAATTGAATTTGGTTTTTTTTTGCAAAAAGAAAACGGTTTTTTTTTAAAAACACAAATGTTTTTTTTTGTTTTTTATTAAAATTGTATACGTCTTTTTATGTATATTAAAAGGTGTTTTAAACTTACCAATACCCCTTCTAGGCCTAAAGATTGACTATTAATACGGATTTTATATATGAGAGAGGGATAATATATATATATATAGTAGTATATATAGAAATATAACCCTACTAATATATACTATAATATACTATATATATATATGTTACTATATATATATAATATATATATATATATATAGTATATAGTTATAGTTACTACATATCATCTACAGTCATATCATGCTCAATTATATATGATCAAAAAAAAGGATGCGTACATCAAACAGTATAAATAATGAGAATGTCAGAGAGAAAATGAGAAAATGGTAAGGCAAGGTGATTGCACATTTCGTGAGGGGTAAGAGGTAGTGTCGTAAGTAAATGACTTGTCATTTAACACACAAGCAAGTAATCCATAAGTATACTAGAGTTTTGTAGGTATAGAGATGATATCGAAGTGAAAAGTATCACAGATTGATTTTGTGGTTGTTTGACGAGCTAATAAGCGTGTGAAGAGGAGATGATGAAGTTGTTAATCTGATGTTCTCACACACTCAGTGAGCGAAGGAGTATTTACGGTACACTGAAGGAGAGAGGGAGGAGAAGAGAGGAGAATGACAGGAGTCAATTATATGTATTCAGCTAATGCGCAAAATATATACAGTTAGAATGGGACTATGTGATGGAGAGGAAAGGGTGATACGAAGGAAGTAGTTAGAAAATCAAGAATTAAAGAGTTTAGTGTTAGAAAGTTAAAGATGAATAAGTATGTAAGAACGCTCGCAAGTAAATCAGTGGAATGTGAACAATTGAAACTGAATAAATCCTTGGAAGCAAATTGTTAGCGAAGTAAGCAAAAGAGTAAGTAAGGGAATGATAACATTAAGTGAGTGGGTGGGATGGAGGTGATGCAACGCGGTTTAAAAGTAAAAAGAACGTGGTTGAATGTAATAAAAGCAAGAAGATGAAGTTTCAAAAGAAAAGATGCATGGAATGCGAAGAAGAGGAGAGAGGAGAAGGAAACTGGTTAAAAGTAAGAAATTGCAGAGATAGAGTTATAGAGTCAGAGAAGCATAGGGTTAAAGAGTAAGAGAGGTATAAAGTTAGAGCAAGAAATTTAGAGAGTCAGAGAGGTAGAGAAATATAAAGTCAGAGGGATAGTTGGTTAGAGTGTCAGAGAGTACAAAGGAAGTTAGGTGCAAGAAGATTAAAAGTATAGAAGTAGGAGAGAGAGTCCTGACTTAGAAATACACATAGAGAAGTGGAAGGATGGTGTTATTGAATGTAATAGAAATATATGAGAATCATGGAATGTGATGATTGGAGTAGAGGGTGAGAAAGAACAACTTTGAAACATCTGTGATAATAGGATGGACAAGTAGTTAATAAGGATGAGAGTATGATAATAGACTGAGAGTGTGGATCGGAGTTGTGAGCAATGGTGCAAGGAAGGAAGTTTGAGAGGGTAATGTTTGGGAGGGAGATGCGGAGTTTATTAAAGGCTAAAAGCAGCGAGGAGGAAGAGAAACTACGTAGAGTAAAGATGGATAGTAGACAAAAGATTATGAATAGAGAGGACAGCGGTGTGATAGAGTTTCAGCCTTATGACAGAATCAGAGAATTTTAAAGCAAGCATTAGCTTGCGCGGCGAATATCGATCAGAGAAGACTATTGACGAGCGTGGTGATTGAAATGATGGGGAATCATTAGAAGATGTGTCTAGAATAGAAAGGCTTTTAATAGTAGGAGCGGAGTATATAGTTTCGCAACTGCGCGCGTGATTCTGGAGGCAGAAGAACGTACAATAGTACTTTAAAGATATAAAGGGTAAGGGAGAGAATAGAAGAGAAGAACTAGCGTAAGGAGAATTAAATATGGGGAAGTAAGCCTTTAGTTTACATGATGAAGATAGTCTCGTAAGGGAAGTATAATATAGGTGCTGGTTCTGTTTTGGTCAGCGAAAAGAAGTGCGCAGAGTGACTGAAGGACCTGAATTGGTGAAGCAAACAACGGTGCGTTTAGGGTAAAGTAGAGGATGTTGTGGTGCTAAATACCTCTTTAGCATATAGTGCTAAATGACTAGAATATAAAAATATAGCACAGAGGAGGAAGAGATAAATTGTTGTGTATGGGGTGTTCTATGGATTTATGCTAACGTGGAGGTAGTGATTAGGTATAAATAGGGAAAGGTCTATGGCACAGTGTTAGTGATATTATAGGGTTGGTGAATATGTCCAGTTGTCAAACGTAGATAACCTCTCGCCGGATAATCCTGGATCAAAATATTAAAACGGCTTGGCATCGATAGTTCTATTAGTTTTGAATGACTACTGAACGCTTCAAGAAATAGTCCCGAGAAAGAGAAAGCACACTGTTATACCAATTTGATTTGTTTAGTATTTTCAGTTGAAAAGAAGAGATATGAGGAATGTTGCTTCCTATTATGCCAAAAGAAGGATCACTTCAGTTGTGCGATCTGCGCACGTTCCAGGGGCCCCTCCTATCATGCGCGTGAAGGAAATCGAACAAGTATGTATGATAGATAATGCAGAATCAGTTGCCGTGATGTAAAGAATAAGGGGATATCAAAACAGTGAGATTGTGGTCTATAAAGGATCATAATAAGCTGGTGCGGAGCGTGCAGGCGCATGGGATTGACTGTTATCCTGTCCTCCCAGGTAGAGTTATTCAATCCTGTATTGAGAGTATGATTGAAGTGCATGGATGAAGGGTATTAACTGATAGAGATAAATCACGAAAGTGCACTTGAGAAACTCTGTAAATGTGGCGCGAGGATTTTCGCTTTAACATGGAAGTTGGAGGTGCCCCTTACTATTAATGATTGGCGGAGATGGATTGGTTTTTGGCTTGGCGAAACTGAAGAGTTTGAGTGTGATCTCGAGTAGCAAGAAGTATTTGGGGCGCACGGGTGAGTGTAAAGGAGGGGTTTGGAGAAGAGGGTAACATAGTATAGAGAAGGAGTTAAGGTTATGGATTGGGGAGAAGTGAGGACACCGTCCCTCAAGTGTGAGAGTTATGTCATAGAGCATGAGTGATGCAGTAACTTGGTAAACAAGTGTCTGAGTATTTAAATACTTTAGGGTATTAGATTGTTGGAATGAGAAGGGAACTGCGATGATAGCAGTAAACGAGTTTTCAGGAAGAAAAATTTGGGAGAATAGGAGAAGTATAGGTGGCCTGGAGTAGGTCAATTAAAATCCGTTGTTGAATGTAAAGGGACTAACGTCTTTTTAGTGCTCTAGAAGGATTTGGGAGAGTACCTTAGACATTTGAGGGTAAATAGGTTAGATACTGGGTGCTCATTGTAACGTAGTGGTAGTGATGCTATGGTACTGGAAGTAAGAGGTATACATATCTAAAGTTCACTCTGTGTTCAGATGAACACATCTTAAGGGGCATGCTAGGTGTGAAGAAGAATTGATAAAAATTTGACAAGAAGATCCAGAACATATATTGAGATATTACAATAGCAGTGGTATGTGAGAGAATAGGGGTAAAAACGAGAGAATACATGCAAGTATGTTGAAGAATGGTTTGGTCATCGTGGAAAGGATGAATGATAGTCGGTTTTAAAAGAGAATGTATAATGGCGAGTGTGTTGAAAAACCCGACGCGGTCTGCACGGCTGAGAGACCGTAGAGAAAGTGGATTGAGTCAGTAAACGTGAATGATCTGAAAGAGAGAGAAATGTTGAATTTGGCAGAGGCGAAGAAATAAAGGTTGCATATAAGCAGAGAAGGGCAGGGATATTGTTGTGAGGAGCGTATGGTTTTGATGGCCCACCCTGGGTCAGAGGGATGAACCCTTACACTGATTATTTAACCGCAGTGAGAGTTCCGTCGCAGTCCCGTGAAGCTAAATAGGGTGGATTTTCTGACTGCGACGAGTCTTCACTAAATGATGCTGAAACAGAGGGAGGGGGGGGGGGTAACGAGCTGGGCGTTTGTCTTTCGACTTGTTCGTGCATATTCTATGCTACTGCGTTTTCTTTTCTGATGCTTGTTACGTCTCACCTTTACCTCTTGAATGTTGGAGGAGGAAAAATGGTGATAATGAAAGAAAGAATATATATATATATAGTATATCTATTTATATAATATATAATAATTGGAGGCTGTGAATAATTGAATAATCATCTTTTTACAAATTAGACGAATTATCCAAGATAGAATAATATGTAAGAAGAAGAGAGAATAATTATTCATCCAACTATAATTATTATAGAGTTTATATATATACAAGAAGAAAGTATAAGTGCTTGATTACTATTATTATATTAAGATGTAATTATACAATTATTATACTATAGAAAGCAATTATAAGATAAGCTCAAATATAAAATTATAAGTCGACGGTAAAATTAATAATAATATAAAAATAAACAACTACATAATATTAAATTCACTAAAAAATAAAAAACACCACGAAAATAGATTAATAATATTAAAGCACAATAATAATATACAGATCTATCAATGTGAAGAGTGTAATAATTATTATGCCCTAGACAGCAACTAAATATAAAAAACTGTTATTTAACAGCACATAGAATAAACACTCTACTTCTCATCATATAAATGTCACATACGCTGTTCTTTTAACGCATATTGTATTTACTGTTATTTTAACATGAGCTGAAACACTCTTGCAGTACGATGTCAGAATATAATGTTTAAAAAAATTCAAATCAAATAATTAACAAACAAAACAAAAAAAAAACCCAAAAAAATTTAGGGGTCATTTTCCTTTTTTTAAATAAAAAAACGTAAGATTTTTTTTCTGTGTGAAAAAAAAGGGCGAGACAGGTTTTTTTGGTTTGGTATAATCCCAGACCGGTGAGTATACTAGAGAAATTTATATGATAGTGATTGTACGAGTATAACCATAATTTCTATTTTCAAAATTAATGCCAGATACTATCTATTTAACTAATTACCGAATATTAGCTTTTTAAAATAAAATTAGTGAAAGAGTATAAAAGATATTTATGAAACTACCCAATAGAAAATGGTAATTTCCAACAGATGGAACATGCTTATCTCAAAGTATGAATATTTGCAAGTGGAGATTGGTTACAGAAGAGCTGCTGATGTTATTGTATGATAAATGTCTTTTGTGTGGATTGGTTTTTTGTTTTGTTTATTATATACTAAGTTTGCTTTAGGCTTGTTTGTATGTTGACTGGTTTTTTTCAAATCTCTCCCCCAGTTTAATGCTCTCAAGTAGTGAACTATGGGAGACATTGTATGGAAACAAATAAAACGACCTTAAGGAAGGAACTGCGAGAGCTTCTCTCCGTGAGTTACTCTACTTATGCTCACTATCATGTGGAGAGAGAGCAAGACGTGAGTTTAGGGAAAAATTTTCACTTACATGATATCTTTGGGATGTTAGAATATATAAGAAATTAAATAAGATATATAAATACGTTATTAGCTAATATAGTATAACTCAATATCCACTAATAAATATAGTTGGAAATTATATTAATATATAATAGGTTTTCAAGAATTGTTAGATATCATTACATAATGATTGAGTATATAATATATCTATATATATTATTAAATTATGATAACTTAAATATAAAGCCAGTTAAAATTAAGTTCGATAAGGGTATGAGAGTAATTATACTATATAACTCATAAAAATATATAATACAACGTTCCGGTATAGCCCTGTTGACCTATATATATTATAATTATATATAATATTAATACTCATATATAATATATATAATAATCCACTCTACTTAATTTACTTTCTTTCTATTTACTCTATCCATCTATTTAACGCACCTAAGAATGGGACACAGTAAGGTGCGGCGAGCAATTCGAGGAAAAAGAAAAAGGCAGTAATGAAGCAACAATCCCTGAAAAAAGTCGAAAAGAGAAACCCAGTCCGTTTACCTTTACCCAATCGCTACAGTAACAATTAACTAGTACGAGAACTATCGTTCGACAGTCAGGAAATATCCAACCATAAAGCTTCAGTGGACAAATATATATATACTATTAGTCGGAGAGATGGACCCTCACTATGGTAGAATTCGTCAATGTAAGTAGGATTCATTCTCCTATGGCCAGGTGGCAAACACCCAACCCATATGATTTCCTCTACACACTATATTTTCTTCCTTACAACACGCCAATTCACGTAATCTCTGTTATAAATCACCTTTCTTCTTCACTGCCTCTATCACAAAACTCACAAATTTCTTCTCACTCCCCTCTCAATACAATTTCGTTATACTTAGACTCATACTCCACTTTTTATTAGCGGATCTCCAAGCCGGTCAGGGTTCCGCACATCAGCACTCGTACACTATAACACATGACCTGACTTAACCACTCAGACTAATACAGGTTTCACAATCCCTTTCCACATAATAGAACTCAAAATACTCATAACTCAACAATTACTTTATCATATATCCACTCTTTAAATATTATTATCATCACTACCATTATTATTATCACACCACACACTCTATCTAATACGTTCATTATATATATCCTTATCATTTTTATCAAAAATATTCCTTTTACCTACCCCCTTTTCACAATAACCCTATAAATATAAGGCACACCCCTAAAGATGTCCATATTTGAGAAACACATTTGAACTTATTAGATATACTTAACTTATAGCATTAATTCATTAATCACCTAAGATCCACTCATCAGAGTACTAATTTAAACTAAATAACACAAGGTAACTACACATTATTCACCGTTACATTCGAGGTGAAAGACCTCTTATAGCACATCTCCACTACGACTTAACTGAGTTCCACTTTACCACATTTCTACCAACACGATTTATATTATTGCACACTAGCACCTATCCTTCCATGCAATTCACAACTTTCTCACTAAACTACATTCTCTAGCATTCATCTCGTGTTCCCTTTTCTCGCCTATTATTTATTCCCCCCTGCTCTCCCACTCCAACATCAATATATATAACCCTAACTAAAAATTATATTAACTCAGACAGCTTCCAGCTGCTCACACCATCTAACATTAAACTTCACAACCGAGGACTCTACTCACTCACAATCATAAACCTTAATCTTATTAACGTTTACTTCAAGCCCTCTTTCCCATTATTACCCCACCCTAGGCCTAAATCTCTCTACCAAATTCGCTCACTCAAATTCAATCTATCATTCAGTATCGCCAACACAGAAAGCCAAATCATATTACCTGAGCATATAATAGGTAGGTGGCCCCCTCTTCACTCATCTCATTTCTCCGGCATCTTCCCACACACTATTCCTCCTGCCATCCATTCACACACACGCACCCGTGGCGAATTCTTTCAATGAGTGTATTTGGCATATACAAAAATACCATGATTCCAAGGTATAGCAAAGGTAATACTATAAATCCAACATAAAAATAATTGCGAAGTCTTGCCAAATCATACCCAAACTTCAACTCATTAATTCATACACAGCTTTCACTATCGTCATAAGACATACTTATCTTGAGATAATTCATTCAAAACGGAAGGACTTACGCAACCCAAACACATATACGTCTCACTAACACCTGCCATAAAGCCTTCCACCACTCTATTAATCTCTAAATAATACACAAAATACCCACTCGTATGGGAAACTACCAAATCCAAAAAACCTAAAGCAACACATTTATGTCCTGTCCATTTCTCTCTCCTCTCATAAATCAGTTTAAATTTCCTATTTTTTCCTTCAATTTTCTTTATTTACTATTTATATATTATATAGATAACACATTCTCTCTTATATAATATCCACAACTATCCTAATCGTCACTATTGTTCTTCACTAATAATTAAAGTCCTTTTACATTCCACTCTCAGAATCGATCACTCACTCCTTATCACGTGAATTGCAATTTATTATTAACAACAAAATATATCCATTAAGCATATGCCTTCGCCATAACATATCACTTACTTATTAACCTAATAATTATAAAACTTATTATTATATTATTACATGTATTATATAACTATATATGTCTTCTTCACTATAAACATTTTCTACAGTTACCCCTTTTTCTTCCACTTACCTTATACTAAGGTGTCTATTTATACCTTTGTCTCCTCCCCAAATTTCCTCTATGGAACTATACAATCCATAAACGTTTTTGTTTTACACATACTTCACAAATTCTAAATGCAAGAAATCACCATCTCGCCTCCGTGTTCTTGATCATTTCACCAAGTAATGTTCATCCTATATCCTGCAGTATGTTTACCAGGTGGTGCGTGGTAAACAAAAACTTTCTCACTCTTACCTCATTAAACCTCCTCCTTTTACTATAACCATCATCCCCAATATATACTCCATTACCTTCTGCATACACATTCAAACAACACCCATTTCACTATCACCCCAGGTTCTTCATTATGTTAAATATTAAAGTGGGCCGCATTTTTCGAAGTGAGACTTGTTTCGCACACTCCACCTCACATTCCATTTCATCAGTTACAAAAGGCCATCCCTATTTATGTAACTTCATAAACGAGCAGATTCACGAGCTTATTCCATTCTTTTAAATATCCTTTCGCGCTTCCTAGGCGCGTAGAAGACAGCTTCGCTATCTCTATCGTAAGATCCCCCGCTCCATCTTTCTCCTCCAATAACTGATTTCATACTTTTTACCTCGTTGTTTCTCACTCTACCGTAAATTGCAACCTTTTAGTTTTCTTGTTTTCGCTCCTTATAATAATTTTACCACAGCTATCCTTTCTTTTGAAAGACTAATCATCTCATTTTAGCGTTATTTAGTCACTCTTCAACCACGCTGTCATTTTTTTACCCTTTAACCAGATTTCATCCCTCCTTTCATATCCCAATCTCGTATTCATGTTATCCATTGCACTACTTACCTACTACTAAAGCTACATCCACACCACTTGTGGCGCCTTTGAGCACATACTAACAATTGCTTCCGTTCATTTCCCGTCTCTAGATTTTGTTACAAAGTATACAACTTGTTTGCGCACACATTCAAATACCGAGATTTTCTTGTGAGCGCTCCCTTACATACTTATGCCTTATTGTCTTGTTCACTTAACTTCTCACTCATTAATTCTTCACCTACCTATTCCCTTTCGTTCACACTTCCTCTCTTCATAAATCCAAGCCACTTCCACTTGGAGGGACGTTAATTTTACCATAGATAGAAACAACATAATGATCCGATAATATACCACGCATTTACTTTTGATATAACGCCCCTAACTGAGTCTATAACCACCCACAACAGTCTACTTACAACATCATCCTTCTTCACAACACACAAAATCAACTCATACACTTTTCACATATCGATAACCATCCCTCTACCAGTACAACAACATAACTATTGTTCAAAGATCCATTTTAGTTAACTATTCGCTGATCACTAACGGAAGAACAAGGTATAAAGTGGGCTAAAAAATTAAGCAATGCAGAACAGTAGAGGAAGTGATGCCCAAGGTAATAAGGATAAGTATAATTAAGGCGCTCGCAGGGAGTAAATCAATTATTGATTATAAATCTTTATTAAAAGTCACTATTTCTGAAAAATGAAAAGGAAGCATTTCTCACTTCATAATACAACTTTTGTAAAGTGGGGGAAAATGAAGCATATAGGACCGGTTAAAAGTAAAAAAAGTTTGGTTGAATGTACTAAAAGCAAATTATGAAGTTTTAAAAGAAAACAAAAATCTGGAATTTATAAGGAGGAAAAAGGTAATAGAAAAGAAGAGGTAAACTGAACAGTTTGAAAGGAGGATGAATGGGGACTTAAGAGGGAATAGGAAGCGCTCTTCTGAAAGGAAGCGCGAAAAGGTTAAGAATGAGAATAAAGGGAACCTACTCAGAATAATGAATAAGGATGGTACTTTGATAACTGATGAAATGGAATGTGAGGGGAGTGTGGAAAAAACACTGAAAATCTGCATAATATTGGCAGTACCAATGACGGACGGTGATCTCCAGTTCGACATGTTGTGTGCGGGTTTGAGTGATGCATAGAGGACACTTAAGGAGTTATTTAATTGGGGATTTGAAAGGTATATTAGCAACGAGGAGGTAAATGGGTATAGTGAGAAAGTTTGAAGAATGGGTAAATACTGACAGGTATAGATGAAATTGACTGGTGAAATGAATCAAGAACGGAGGCACGAGATTGGCTAATTGATTGAGATATTTAGAAAGTTTGTGTAATAAGTGTTTAATTGTGAGCGGTATAGTTCCACACGGGATTGGAGAAGAGCAGTAAATAGTCATCCTATACTAAGGGTAATGGAGATAAGGGACACTGTAGAAATTATAGGGATAAGTTTATTGAATGTTGTACGGGAAGATATAATTTGCTGGTAAATTTATGGTCGAAGAAGATGGCTTCGACGTGACTGAAGTACTGATTGGTGTAAGAACAATACGGTGCAGTGAGGTAAGAGTGGTACGAAATGAGGAGATATTATGGCCATCAATCTTTACATTGAACACAAAATGATTGGCAACAATGAGGGAGAAGAAGAATACAATTGTATTTAGGTTTATCGGATTTGCAAGCTGTTAGGGTTATTGTATAGGGTTAAAAGGGACAAGATCTATGGCCAGGTGTTGGTATATTGGTGTTGGTGTAAAAGGGTTCATATTCTTGAATGGAATGCAAAAGTAATGTCACTGAGGATCAGTGAGGCGTGTGTAAGAATAAATGGGCGTCTAAAGGTGGATTTATTATTATTATTATATAGCGGAGTGAGACAAGGGTTGTGTTATGTCTCCCTTGGTTTTCCATATTAATATACATAGGAGATCGGGGTTATGAGAAATGAGAATTCGAGAGGTTGGCGGATGGCATGGTTTGGTGTTAGAATGAATGGAGAATGGAAGTATGAGTGGAGGGAGAGTGCCTCTAACAGTGTTATATGCGAGACAGAATTTTGGTCCTATTTGTGAGGCGAATCTGACAGACGAGTTTGAGATGAATTGGTAAAGAGGGATTTGCAGGGTGTGTAAAAAAGGCCGGGACTTGAAAAGTAACACGTAGATAAGATAGAGCGTTATGGTTGTGATGAGGAACAGTGACTCCCAACCATCATTAGGAAGGGAGTTATGAAATTGAAGTTATTTGATTAGAATTGGTGAGCAGCCTCTGGAAAGTGTGTAGGAGTTTAACAAATATTTAGGGTTTTTATGGTTCAGATATGGATAGAAGTAAGGGAATGGGAACGGATGATGGGCAAGAGATATATTAGTAGGAAAGTTGTGAATGAAAGGTGGGACTGGTGCAAATTAAAATACAATATTTTTGGAGAATGTAAAAGGACTAAGTCTGAAGTGCGCTAAGGTCTTGCATGAGGGTAACTGATTGTTACCTGTGTTATATTGTATAGTTGAGACTATGGGTCTGGAATAAGAAGTTTAGATACTAAAAGTTCAATGTGATTCAGAATGGAACAATCTAGGAGGCGTGCTGGTGTGAGAAGAATTGGATAAAATTATGAGGAATGACGTATTAGAGAGTTGTGGTGAGTGTGAAGTAAAGGGAGGTAAAACCTAGCAACAATACAACTGAAGATATGTTGCAGATGGTTGGTCACAATGGAGTGGAAAAGGTGAATGATAGTCGGCTTGGTTTAGCGGATGTATAGTTGGTGAGTGTGTTGGGAACCGAACGCGTGCTGGGCGAGAACCGAAGAAAAATGTAGTTTCATTATATTATGTTTTAACTTTTTGCAGAAGAGAAAATGTGATTTTGACAGAGGCGAGAAGAAAGGTGCACTGATGGCAGAAAATTGGCAGGGCGATGTTGTAAAAGGGGGTATGGTTTGGCCGCAACCTGGGCCAACGGGATGAACCCCTACACATTGACGAATTTACCCATAGTGGGAAATCCCCAGTCGCTGTCCCGTGAAGCTCTAAGGGTGATTACATGATTGCGAAAAGACAAAAAAGTTACTTACTAAAAAAAATATGATAAGCAAGAGATGGTGCGAAAAGGCTGGCGCTTTCTTTTCAGACTTTGTCATATTCTCATCTCTCCTGCTTATTCTTTTTTTTGAATCCAATTGATAGACGGCAGCACCCTTAACTCCCATCTTTGGGAAAAAAATGGAGTAGATTATAGAAGATGAGAGAAGAGAAGAAAGAATATATATATATATATATATAATTATATTAATATATTATAATAATAGTGGATATAATATATATATATACATATACTAGTATATTATATAATTATTATAATATTAATATAATAACTATATATATATAAATATTAACTATAATACTATATATATATTATATTATATATAATATACTATTATATATATATTAATATATATATTTATAATTATATATATATATAATATTACTAATTAATATAATATATATATATATATTCTATATATATAACTATCATCAGGGAAATACATAATGTTGAAGCGAAGAAACGAGGAATAGAGGAACGATGGATGTAATTTAGAAAGGGCAAATTTTGAGTTTTGCTCGCTGTGACTGAAACATAAGATGAAAGGAAACGGTGAAAATGAGTGGTTGTGGTGATGAACTGTGTGTGGCTGTGTGGGAGAAAAGGAATGAGAGAGTAAAGAGAAGGAGTTTGCAACTTTTTGATGAGTGACCCTGTGTTGGTACAAAGCTAATGGTAAATTTTTTGTGTGTGTGAGTTCTAGAATTCTAAAGTGTTTTAATTTTAAGTTTGAAAAAGGTCAAGGTGTAATAATGTGGTTGTGACGTATGGGTCCATCATGAAGAGAGTAGTACGATTTTTTGGGATAATCCTAATGATGTTCTGGATGGGGTGAGTATGAGCTTCGAGATTGTATAAGTGTCTCGCCGGGGACTGAAATGGTTGGGATAGGTGACATTTATCAAAAGGGATGGTAATACCGCAGGTGGTTATTTTGGAGGGTGGCGGGAGAAAATGACGAATGGTATAGGAAGGTGATTTGGATTTCCTATGGTGAAGAAGAGAAGTATTGATGTGTGGGTCTTAACATGAGGGTTAATGTTTGTTACCTATGTGTTATTGATATAGTATGAGTACTAGGTCTGGAATAAAGAAGTATAGATCTAAAGTTCAATGTATATATATACACTATATATAATATAGTATATATATTATATATAATATTATATAATATATAATACTATTAACTAATAACATATATATATATTATATATTATATATATATATATATATATATAATTATAATATATATTTATATATATAATATATATATATATCTAATATATATTTATATATACTATCAGAAAGATGAGATGATGAGGAGAAGAAGAGAGATGTGAGGGATGTATTTAGAAAGGGCAAATTTGATTTGCCCGCTGTGACTGAAACAGAAGAATTGATAAAATGAGGAATGAACGTATTAGAGAGTTATGTGGTGTGAAAGAAAAGGGTAAATGATAGAATAAATGAAAAGTATGTTGAGATGGTTTGGTTCATGTGGAAAAGAATGAATGATAGTCGGATGGTTAAGCACATGTATAGTGGCGAGTGTGCTGGGCACCGAGAAAACCGGTCTGGGAGAACGAAGAGAAAAGTTGGAATTGAGTCTGTGACTGAATGTCTGAAGGAAGAGAATGTGAGTTTGGCAGCAGGCGAGAATAAAGGTGCATAATAGGATGAATGGCGGGGGATTGTGGAGGGGGTATGGTTGTGGCCAACCTGGGCCAAGGGATGAACCTTACATTGACCGATCTACCACTGGTGATGGTCCGTCGCTGTCCCAATGAAGCTTTTAAGGGTGGATTTTCTGACTGCCACCGAGTTTCTCACTAATTAACTGAGTAATGAGGAGGCGCGGTAAAGCTGGGACTTTCTCTTTTCGAACTTTTGGTCATGTTTCTATTGCTTTTTCTTTTTCCGATGTTCCGTCACGCACCTTACTCTACCATTCTTGGGATAAATAGAAAGGAAGATAAAGAAGATATATATATAATATATTATATATATATATATAATATATATAAGTATCATTTAATTAATTAATATAGTATATAATTCACTGCTGTAGTTAATTTAGGTATATATTATATTATAATATTATATATATAATATATATATATAATATCATATATTATATATACTATAAAATATATATATCAATATATAATATATATAATATTATAATAGTACTATATATATATTAATATATAATATTTTATAATAATATTAATAAAAAATGTAATATAATATAGTTTATTATTTTTTTTGTTTTTTTTTATAGTATTTTATATTTATATTCTATATATATATATATATATTATATATATATATACTAATACTAACTACTAATAATTGATAATATATAATATATCATATATAAATAATATAATATACATATATATATAATATTATATATCTCTATTCTTCTATATATATATTATATATATATTAATATATTATATTATAATATATTATTTTATTAATAGTATTCATATATATAATATTAGTAATTAGTTATATAATATTATTTCTAATATATAATTATAATTATAATATTTATGTCTTTTCCTAAGTATATGACGGATTGCTTGAAGAGCGCGAGAGCTCGCGAGCATAGCGTCATTTCTTTTCCGCAATCCGCGGATGCGGAATGCGGATGTTTGTTTCAAACACTCCGCGGCTGCGGATGCGGATGTTTAGATATCATATATATATATATATATATTATATAATATTAGTATATACTCCTACTAATTATATATATATATATATATATATAATATATATATATATTATATATATATATAGATCTAAATATATATATATATAATATAATATATTATATATATATATATATATAGTATATATATATATATTCATATTATTATATAATATATATATATATATATATATATATATTATATAATTATTATATATATATATATATATATATATATATTTATATTATATCTATCTATAATATATATATATATATACGTATTATATATAATACCTATATACTATATATATTATATATAATGCTAATATATATATATACTATATATATATTATATTATATATATGTAATATGATATTTATATATAGTTATATATATATTCGAGTTTTAGCCACAATCTATTAATATAATTGTTATACCATACTGAGGCAAGTGCGGGATGGGGACCAAACTCAAATGGACCCCATCACCAACCTCTAACCTCACGACCTTAAATGAAAGAGATTTTACCAAATATGGATTAATATACTTATGTTTTGCGACTAAAACTTCAATTTCGATAAATACCGAACATTTCACTAAAATCTTAAAATACTTAGAGGTATAAATTGAGTATTATGAAATTCAAACTATGGGATGGCTGTGCTTGAGAGACATCAATT
>JABUQX010054241.1:110000-115408 GCA_015478945.1 Trachelipus rathkii | reverse complement strand
ACACACATACAAACACACTACCCAGGTGGAGCACAACACATTGAAACTTTATTGACTCCAGCGGAACGGAAACCACCTGGGTACCTCCCCTTTCTTAGGTCACACCAAGTCACACAAACTATTCCTTTAATCAGCCACAAAAATATACAATTGCCATTTTCCCCGCCAGCAGACAGAATGCGCCAAATTAAACCACGCGATCACTGGTGCAAACCAAACGTTGGATGGGTAGGAGTTCATTCACATTGAGATCGTCACAATTGGTCCTATCAATTCTACGAGAAGCTTCTCCTTTGGGGAAGCAGTTGTTGGAAGCCTTCAAATGGGAGCTTGTGATCGAACTAAGATATTGAAACGCCCCTGCCATTTTTCTGTGGCCCATTCCTTTTCCTCTCTAAAAATAATTCTCTCTCTAGACAATCTATTGTAAATTAGTCAATCACATGACCCTCTAATTTCTTCTACGCACCCCACAGACCCGAATTCTCATTATTTAGCTTGTGTAGTTGACGATTTATGAAATTGGTACACAATACTTTTACCTTTCCTTTCTGCCAGAAACACCCCAAATTTTTTTCGTCAACCTTTTGTATTCTATACGGTTACAGAGAATTTGGCATTGTAACTTTTTTGACCTTGTAGCTTTTTTTGATGGCTTGATGGTTTCCAATCATCGTAAGAAGTAATCTGTGATGTTCTATTAGTGTCTAAATGATTTATTCTATGGTAAATTAGATGAGTGCCAGTGAGTGCCAAGTGAGTGCCAAATGAGAGCCATGAGTGCCGTGAGTGCGCAAGTGATGTGCAAGATGAGTGGCGAACATAGTGCCTCAGTGAGTTGCCACATAGTGGCCACTGAGTGCCACACTTTTTTCAAGCCTTTTTCTAGCCTCCGTGGAAGACCCTAGAATAGCGCCTAATCATGGGTCGTTTTACCCTAATGGTTATAAGGTATGCGGAATTCGATTGGCTGTTCATTTTAAAGCTGCTAGGATACTTCCTACTATGAGTAGTATATTTCATAAACACTTCTATAACACCATTCACTATGAACTTATACACACTATGCCACTTACTTAAGCACTTAACACTCTCCATAGAACTTACAACTACCCATATATCACTTCAAGCACACCCCAACACAACACAGCAGATACACTTACACTTACACTCACTATAGCTTTTATATTTTTACTTAATACTTTTAATGTTTATAAAATTGTTTAAAAATTGTATGTAAGAAGAAACAGCCAAAGTGCCTGATATATAATCATTTATTTTACTACAAAATTGTACGAACTTTTATTAAAAACATATACTTTAACATACCTTAAAGCGTAATATCAGTAAAAATAATAGAGGTGTTTTATTACTAACACCTTAGGGATTAGTATGTCTTTTGTTTTAACTGTTTACTGCCTTAGAGTATGTAAAACACCTTTTACTTTTCTGCTTTACTGCTTTAACTATCTGTTTTACTGTTTTTAAACTCTCTGCTTTACTGCTTTAAACTCATATATTTAATTAACATTACATACCTTAAAGCAGTAAATCAGTAATCAATAGAGGTGTTACTAACACCAGCAGTAATAGTAAATCAATAGAGGTGTTACCTAGCAATAAAGGGATTAGTATGCTTTTGTTTTACTGCTTTACTGCTTTAACTCATGTTTTACTGCTTTAACTTTCTGCTTTAACTTTCTTTAACTTTACTGTTTTACTGTTTTTAAGCTCATGTTTCTATTAATTATTTTTTTTTTATTTTGTTTTAATACTTTTGAATTTATTTTATTTATTATTTTCCATTTATTTTTATTATTATTTTTATTATTTTTAATTTTTATTATTATACTTAGTGTTAATTACTTCATGTCTATTGTTATTATTTTTTAGAAACACACACACACACACACACCACACAGCACTCACACACACACACACCACACAACACACACACACACCACTCACTTACAGATATAACGTATAATTTATTCAAAACATTTTATGTTTTTAAATTAAGAACACGTACATTTATATTACTCATACTAAATATAATAATTATTTTTCAAAGTTTCTTAAATTCTTCTATAATAAATCAATCATTTCCTTTGAACAAAGAATTTATTATTGACTGTTAATAGTTTTTGTTTATAAATTTTATAACTTATCAAGTTTTAAAATAACTTTTACTAAAATTTTACGAAATTTTATTAAAACATAGATTTTACGTACGTTAAAGCATAAATCAGTAAATCAGAACCATATGGTCAGCACCTAGCACCCTCTACACCAAGCTATGCACGTTTTGTTCTACTTGAACTTTACTGCTTTACACATCTCTTTAGCCATGGTAATAAAGTATAAAAAGAACAATAAGTTCTTCTCTGCTAACATAACATGTATTTTATTAAAATCTTTCTAAATTTTATATATTTAAAATACAATTTTCAACATTAACATTATATTATTCCCTCGATGTTAACTAAAAATATTTCAAAAGTTTTTAAATAATTCGGGTTTTTCCTTTATTATTATTATATCTATGTACATTGACAATCTATCACGAGAAAACACAACACAACCCGCACTCCTTACGGATACGAAACTGACCTCTCTTCTGTAAAATGTGTTTTCGTAGGATAATCTTTTGTATCCCCGGGGCCGATTAGGCTAATTCCGGTCAAAATATATTTAACTTGGGACCTTTTCTGTAAAATGTGGTGCAATAACTACGTGGGCCTAATTTAGGCCTAAATTTCAGGCCTAAATTTAGGATAAGGCCGTTTTTGTAGACGGGCTACATTTAATCCTTAATACAGGTCAAACAGGGGTAATCTCCCAGTATAGCAGAAATCATTGTTATTAATTATTTTTATAAATATATCTTCAAACTGAAACATGGTTGGATCGGTAAGAATCTTTAAGCAGATAAGAAGGAAATGTTTTCCCTATACTTGTGATTGGTAGGAGTAGTTTTTCCACCTAGTTCATAAGCTAACCACCAGTGGCTCAGCATGAGCCCCACCCGCAAGACAGCAACCCCCGCCCGATTCCCGTGAGTGCGTCCCCGGCGCGTCCGCCGGCCGGTGCGCCCTGCAGGCGCATATTTTCGCGTTCCCTTGCCCGCCGCGTGCGCCCGCAGGCGCAATATTCCCGCGCCAATGAAAATATTATGTATTATAATATATTTTATATATATATATTATATATATATATATATATTATATATATATATATATTATAATATATATATATATTATATATATATATATATATATATATATATTGTGTGTGTGGTGTGAGGTAAGTGTCTATCGGGCTGACATCGGTAAATGGTCCTATCGTGGTAGTGCGTAATGTTGGTGATAATGAGAGATATAGTGTAATGTGTGTATAAGTGTAAGTGTAAGTGTCTATGGTAAGTGTAACTGCTTATAAATGAATCATCAAAATAGGTGGTATCAAAGATGACGCCATACAAAGATGAGTCATCAAAAGCATGAACCCCAAAGCTGGAAGGGGTACCAAAGCTAAGGTTATTAAAGCTTGAGGCATCAAAGCTGAGGCATCAAGGCTTAGGGCATCAAAGTTGAGGCATCAAAAAGCTGAGGTATCAAAGTTGAGGCATCGAAAACTGAGGCATAAGTTGAGGCCTCAAAAGCTGAGGCATCAAAGTGAGGCATCAAAATATCGAGTGGGTGGGCGCGTAATGTGTAGTGTGTGTGTGTGTGTGTGTGATGGTGTGCGTGTGGGTGTGCATGTGTGTTTTCTAAATAATAATTAATAACAATAGCATGAAGTAAATAACACTAAGTATAATAATAAATAAAAAATAAAATGTTTAATAATATTTCAACGTTATATGTGTAAGTGAGTGTGTGCGTGGGTGTGGTGTGTGTGTGTGTGTGGGTGTGTGGTGTGGGTGTGTGTGTGTTTTTGTGTGTGTGTGGTGTGGGTGTGTGTGGTGTGGGTGGGTGTAATATGTTGGTTCTAAATAATAATAACAATAGGCATGAAGTATAATAATAAAAATAAAATAAATGTTTTAATAAATTAATAAATTTATATGTGTGTGTGTGTTGTGTGTGTGTGTAGGTGATGTGTGTGTGTGTGGGTTGTGTGTGTGTGTGTGTGTGAGTGTGTTGTGTTGTGTATGTGTGTTCTAAATAATAATAACAATAGGCCATGAAGTAAATAACACTAACGGCGGGCGAGTACGCGGAATATTGCGCTGCGGGCGCACGCGGCGGGCGGGAACGCGAAATATTGCGCCTGCGGGCGACGGCGGCGGGTGGGGACGCGGCAGGAGCGCGGCGGGACGCGGCCGGGAGCGCGGGACGCGGCGGGACGCGGCGGGCGCGGCGGGACGCGGCGGGACGCGGCGGACGCACCAGCGGTTGCGGGTCGGCTGCCGTTGGCGGGTGGGGCTCATGCTGAACCCTGGTGGTTAAGCTTATGAACTAGGGGAAAACTACTCCTACCAATCAACAAGTAAGGAAACTATCCTTCTTACTGCTTAAAGGATCTTACCGATCCAGGATGTTTCAGTTTGAAATATATTTATAAAAATAATAATAAACAATGCTTCTTGTTCTATACTGAAATTACTTTTTGACCTGGTATTAGGAATAAATTAGCCCGTCTAAAAAAAGGCTTATCCTAATTTAGGCCTAAATTTAGGCCCAACGTAGTTATTGCACCACACTTTACACAGAAAGAGGTCAGTTTTGAAATATATTTTGACATGGAATTAGGCCTAAAATCGCCCCGGGATACATATAAGGAATTATCCTACAGTACACATTTTACGAAGAGAAGGTCAGTTTCGTATCTGTAAGGAGTGAGGGTTGTTGTGTTTTCCTCGTGATAGATTGTCAATGTACATAGATTTAATAATAATAATAAAGAAAACCCGAATTATTTAAAAAACTTTGAAATATTTTTAAGTTAACATCGAGTTAACAATAAAATTGTAAATGAATGGTTATTTATTTTTAAATAAAAAAAATTTTGAAAGATTTTAATAAAATACATGTTCTGTAAGTAGAGAAGAAACTTATTTTGGTTCTTTTATACTTATTACATGGCTAAAGATGATGTAAAGCAGTAGTCAATAGAACAAACGTGGCATAGCTTGGTGTAGAGGTGTGCTAGCTTACTGATTTACTGATTTTATTGCTTTAAGGTACGTAATATATGTTTTTTTAATAAAATTTCATAAAATTTTTAGTAAAGTTATTTTATAAACGTTGATAGTTATAAAATTTATAACAAAAAGTATTATACAGTTAATAATAAATTCTTTGTTCAAAGGTAATGATTGATTTATTTATAGAAGTTTTAAGAAACCTTTGAAATAATTTTAGTTATATTTGAATGAGTAATAAAAAATGTTAGTGTTTAATTAA
>JABUQX010054241.1:97500-105000 GCA_015478945.1 Trachelipus rathkii | reverse complement strand
CGAGGGAGAAATTTATAAATGTTTGTAACGGAAAATCTTTTCTGCAGGAGATTTCTTAAAATGACAGCAGTATCTTCGTTTTTATGTTCTAAAGAATAAATAGTGCCTTTCGATGCGTTTCTTATTTCATCAGGAGTGGAAATAAGAGTGATGTTTCCGAGAGACGTTAACGATAACAAAATAGGGTAGTAGCTTGAACGAGAAGGGACCCATTTCTCATTAACGTAACTGGAAGGTCTTCAACTCCTAAAGCTTTTTCAAGTGCATCGCTAACAATAATGGTTCTTTGCTCAGTAGAGCTTTGGTAGTGGTGGAACACAAACTAAGTAAATATCTGGAATGTTATGGTATAACTAGCCATTCCGGAGGGGAACATGCCTATTAAATATAAAATGAGAACGACTTATTATGGGGTACTTTTAGGATTACTTCCACCGTTCAGGCACCTGGGGTTCCGAGGGGGTACCAGGCGATGAATCGTGAGGTTACGCAGAGGACTTTCAGATGTAGTAGAAGGAATAAAAACACTTGGTCTAGGAGTAGGAGGGACCAAGGTGGGGTCAGGTGGGGTACCTGACAGTTGGTAAATACGAAAGCCTAGGTTTAACAAAGTATAATCTTTACAAGCCGTTTTCATATAAGGTAACCCACAGACTTCGTCTCCATAGATGAACAAATATAACAGTAAAACAAATCAAACATAAAAGCAAATAACAGGATGAACAGGAAAAGCGTATATACCATAAGGAAGGGTAGTCCTTCTCCCCACACAAGTCAACAAACCAGAGACCGCACACAACTTCTTGGCCCAACTCCGTAGGGTAGGTGTTGGGATTGTGGCCTCGGAAGAGCTCCCTTGGACTCGAGATAGCTGAAAGATCTCGTATGTGACAAATGCACATACCAGTGTTGGGGCCGGTGGGACAGGCGAAATCCCCCAAACTTTGGTTCCTGTCACAATGATATGTTCCAGGTTATTCACCAAGGGCCTAACACAGCGGAAAGAATCAATACTCACTTGCGGGGAATATATATATATATATATATATATTATATTATATATATAATATATATTTATATATATATATATATATATATATATATATATATATATATATATATATATATTATTATTATTATTTATTATTATTATTATTCATTGCCCCCGGGGCCCCTCTTATTTGGGGGGGTCCATGTCATCTCCAGAAACCTAGCAACCTCCACCGGGCGAAGCCACAGGTCTCTCAGGGAGGAAATCTGTTGGAGTGTTCTATAGGGGGTGAGTAGGGGACATCTTAGAAGGAGGTGATCGGTTGTTTCGCTTCTATAAGACATCTTCGGCAGAGTGGAGAGGTTGCATCTTGGAGTTGAACCTGTGCCTGTATTCCTGGAGCCTGGGTGATGCCCAGATCTCAACTTAGATAGTGAGATTTGCATCTCTTGTGGGAGAGTATTCTGTGTTGCTGATATTTCCGGGGGCGAAAGTTTATAAGGTGATTTGTGGGCGATTGTTGAGGTATTGCTGTGTAAAGTATGCGTAAATGTTTTGAGAGAGATGCGTTGTTTGGAGGAGGGGGGATGGTTCTGAAGAGTTCGCCGAAATAGTGGGTGGCTAAGGAGGAAGGGGATTTTAAACGGTGTATAGTGTGATCTTGTTTGTAGTTATGGCAATATGGCATAGATGGGTTGGGTCGAGAGCCCTGGCATAGAATTGCATTCCCATCATGTGCAGATGATCCTGAATTTGGAGAATTTTTGTTTCTTCGTGTAGAGGTTGAATTGGAGTAGTTTTCAGGCAGCCTGTGAAAGTTCTAAAGGCAATATTTTGAATTCTTTGTAATTTGATTCTGTTAGTTGATGAGATTAGAGGGTACCAGGCTGTTGATCCATAGTTGATTGTAGGTCTTGGAATTGCTTGTATGTAGTTGTCAGTTTGGTTGCTTCATTGCTGAAATTGTGCCGAGATAAAGTTAGTAGGACATTTAGTTTTCTATTTGCTGTGCTTATGACGTTTTGGATGTGAGGTGTAAAGTAAAATGAGTGTCAAAGAATATACCGAGAATTTCAGGTGTTTTGTTTAGGGGATGATGAAGTTATTTAGAGTTACTTGCATGTGTACTGATGATTATCGTCTGTCGGTGGTAACCTAACCTACTAACCTAACCTAACCTAACCTAACCTAACCTAACCTAACCGGTGATTAGGGTTATAGATGAGTTCTCGACAGAGGCTGACATTCTGTTGGAAGAAAGCCAAGCTTCTAGTTGGTTTAGGTAAGTCTGAGTATAAGTTGTAGCAGTGGGTACGGAGGGGTCTGGTATGGTTATGGTTATATCATCTGCATAGGTTATAAGATGTGAATTGGGAGATTGAAGGGTGGGGATGTCAGCTGTAAAGAGGTTGAACAGGAATGGGGACAAAATGGCGCCCTGAGGGACCCTGTTTCTCAATTTTACGGTTTTTGAGATCTGGTGTTTCCTGGATAACTGTGCAGTGCGTCTAGACATGAAATTAGCCAGCTATTTTTTATAATTGTTTGGAGAGGGTGAGTTTAGGATTTATTGGATGAGAATGTGTCTGGGTACCGTGTCGAAGCTTTACTGATGTCATGGACTTAGTAATATTGTTCTGGGGGATGATGTTTTGTTTAAGCCATTTATGATCGTTTTGTGTGATGTTTGTTTAGTGCTGTTGAGGTGGGTATGATTTTTTGAAGCCCTGTTGGGTTGGGTTGGGGAGGAAAGTGTGGTAGGATTTGGTGAGATATGACCTCTCTATCTTGCAGCAGGCAGGGAGGAGAGGAGGGTATGTGGTCGATATGAAGAGAGGAGGTTGGGGTCTTTTCTGGAGTTTTAACTTGAATATGATTATTGCTTTCTTCCAGATTGGAGGGATGTAGTTGAGTGACCAAGACTTGTTGAAAATATTTGTAATGGTTGAAATAGCTGTTGGACCAAGGGTTTTAATGTGAAGGTTTGAAATGTTGTCTGGGCCAGAGGCTGGGGAGTTTTTTAAGGTTTTGATAAGTGAGGTAGTTTCTAGTGAAGTGAATATGGGGTTGGGATTGATTTCGATTTTTTTTTTTTTTTTGAGGTTGCGTATTATTTTTCTATTATTTGGGTGAGTGGGTTTGTTGGAGATTTTGGAGTGTGTTGCGCAAGGATATTGCAGTGTTGCTTGGGGGAGGGGAGAGAGTTATTTTGTCCTCTTAATGCTTCGTTTGTGGGAAGGGGCTGTTTTGAGAGTTGTGGAGACCCTTCACTACCTGCCATGTTCTTTTTTTTCTTCAGGCTTCCCCATGCTGTCATTTAGGTGTTTTTTTTTTTTTGTTTTTTTTTTTATTTATTTTTCTTTTTTGGATGGAGATGAGATTGGAAATTTGTGTGCTTAGGGAGTTAACTTGAGCAATTAGATCTGGACCTTCTGAGGTATAAATATTTGATGTCTAATGATATTCCTTTGTTTTATCAGGTTGCAGATTTCAGGTGTTAATGAGGGATTGTAGTATTTTCCATGGCCCTTTGGTATATAAAGTTTGGATGCTTTTTGTATTACTTTGGTGAATTTGTCTATCGCCTTATGTAGGGAGTGGGAGTTGTTGATTTCCAGTAGGGGTAAGGCGAGTTTTATGTTTGGATGAAATTTTTGCCAATTTGGCTTTTTGGTGTTTGTGAAAGTTGTAATAATTTTGGGGTCAAGTATTTTTGTTGTTGCATATGTGATTATTATTGGGACGTGGTTTGATGGGAGATCTATTTCTGTGTTCCATGTTATGTTGGGGAAGAGAGAAGGAGAGGAGAAAGTAATGTCTGGGAATGTTTGTGAATGATTGGCTTGTGGTAGAATTCAGGACATATATATATATATATATATATATATTAATATTTTATATATATTAGTATATATATATATATATATATATATATATATTATATATATATATATATATATATATATATATATATATATATATATATATATATATATATATATAAAGAACGTTTTTTGATGGGAAGCCACTTTATTTATCAAAATCTGAAATCTAAAAATACATCATTTGACACTTTTTTTTCGGTAATGAATAAAAAAATGTAGCAAGGAGATAAAATCGTTTATGTTCTCATTAGAAGGTTGTTTAGGTCATTTTTAGAAGCCGTTTTTACCATTTTACGCTGCTTTTAATGCAGTTTTGTTTTCATTTATTATTCTATAACATATGCATTTTCTAATAATAATAATAATAATAATAATAATAATAATAATAATAATAATAATAATAATAATAATAATAATAATAATAATAATAATAATAATAATAATAATAATTGAAAATTTATGTTTAAAATGAAATTATTTCGTTAATATAGATTTACATACTTTGTTTTAGGGGCATTTTAATTACTATTTAAACGTACTTGTTTTCGATTTCTTTACAATTTCGTGAGTTGTTGCCGTCTTCCATCAGGTTTCACTATTAGTCAGACATCATGTTCACATCCTACCTTCTCTGGTACCACAGTTCCATCTCTTTTGATGTCCATACAATATATTTCATTGTAATCTTTACTCCGGTCACCAACGTTCTCTGGGAAATTCTTGAAATGTATATATAACAGACAAGAAAAGCTTTAAACTTATGCTGCATCCAAGTATCTGAAGTTTTACATCATCGTCTTATTAAAAGTTTTAAATGCTATTATTTACCACAATATTTTTAAACTTATTAAAAATTCACACAAGTCTGTTTCTATTTTTCGTTCAAATATTTCTTTCAAACTTTGAGTCTTTCATATTTTTGTTTTTTTGACTATAATTCTGAAACCTCCACAAACCTGTAAGTTATAGTTTCATATTGAACATTAATCAATCGAATCTTTACAGTTCTATGCCTTCAGGTTAACACTTTAAACTTCATTGGGAGGAGTAAGTTAAAAGCCTGTACTCATTAAGTTAAAAGCCTGTACTCATTAAGTTAAAAGCCTGTACTCATTAAGTTAAAAGCCTGTACTCATTAAGTTAAAAGCCTGTACTCATTAAGTTAAAAGCCTGTACTCATTAAGTTAAGAGCCTGTACTCATTAAGTTAAGAGCCTGTACTCATTAAGGCCGTATTCAATCATAAAACATTTGTCATGTGTGGAATGTTATAATAAACGCTATTTATTTAACCTCAAAAAAAGTAACAACTCTCAGATCTCAAAAGTGATACCAAGAAAAATATTTGCTAATAATATCGGACCCATACCCAAATGGTAGACAGGAAAGGAAAATGGGTCAATATTTATAAAAAAAAAAAATCTGGTTATTTAGTCTAACGAATCCAACAAAACTTAATTTAAAATAGCTTAACCTAACCTAACCTAACTTAATCTAACCTAACCTAACCTAACCTAACCTAACTTAACCTAACCTGACTTAATCTAACCTAACCTAACTTAACGCCTGCGGCGGACTGTACAGGAAATTTTTTTTAATGTTGTGTCGACCATTTGGTCTAATCCCCATAATATCTTTAGTTTTCAATCCATATGTAGGGTTTAACCCAAAGCCACTTCATATAGATTTCCTTTGGCCTCGAAACTCTTTATCCTGGAGCACTCTAGAAAAACTCTTTCTCGGCGCCATGGTTTTCGATGCTTGCCCTTGAGTTATATAGTCAGGTAGGGTTTTCATCCTTTCAATGGAACTAGCATCTTCTTCCATTTGGCCTCTAAAATCGTTTTCCCAGATCAATCCAGAAGATCGTGATTCTAGTCTCATAAGATTCCAACGCTGGTCCAGGGGTTATTCAAGCAAAAAAAATTAAAAGGGCCGAGTTGCTGGCCCTATCGCCCTAGAAAGACATAAGTGATTTAATTGATCTGTGCTGTGCTGTGAGCTGGCAATTTTGTAACGTACGTCCCTGGCATCTATTTTTCCTTCCCAATTGTTACTTAATTAGCCTGTAATTATTTTCTGCGATTCGAAAAGGGTACTGCCCCGGAAGTTTCATAGTCCCTTAAACAATTATAATATCTAAAGCTCTACAACAAATTTCATGTGAGAGTTGTATAATAATAATAATAATAATAATAATAATAATAATAATAATAATAATAATAATAATAATAATAATAATAATAATAATAATAATAATAATAATAATAATAATAATAATAATAATAATAGAGGTAGTAAAATTACAATTAGATTCTTCTGATAAAATAGGCTACTTAATATTTTAGTACGCTTGTATAGCCTATATGATAACGAATCAAGCTCATGTCACATAGTTTTTTAGTTTGAATCATAAAATAGGCTACTTAATATTTTAGTACGCTTGTATAGCCTATATGATAACGAATCAAGCTCATGTCACATAGTTTTCTAGTTTGAATCATAAAATAGGCTACTTAATATTTTAGTACGCTTGTATAGCCTATATGATAACGAATCAAGCTCATGTCACATAGTTTTTTAGTTTGAATCATAAAATAGGCTACTTAATATTTTAGTACGCTTGTATAGCCTATATGATAACGAATCGAGCTCATGTCACATAGTTTTCTAGTTTGAATCATAAAATAGGCTACTTAATATTTTAGTACGCTTGTATAGCCTATATGATAACGAATCAAGCTCATGTCACATAGTTTTTTAGTTTGAATCATAAAATAGGCTACTTAATATTTTAGTACGCTTGTATAGCCTATATGATAACGAATCAAGCTCATGTCACATAGTTTTCTAGTTTGATTCGAAGAGGGGAGAATCACTTTAGAACAGTTTCTTTCCACGATTAATGTAAACTTAAATCAAATACTGGCACCAATAACCAATTCACATGATGCCAAATGACACATAATTAACTCGTCTATATTTCAAAGCTTCAAAAGAGTTAGATTTTTTTTTTTTTGATAAAATTTTCGAATAAACAACCTAACCTAACCTAACGTAACCTAGCCTAGCCTAGCCTAACCTAACCTAACCTAACCTAACCTAACCCAAGCTTAACATTTATGTTCATAAAAATTTATATTTTAAGTTTGTTCGCTAGTGCTTAAGTTCGTTACTCTTTGGTAAAAAAAATAATGATTAAGAATTTGTGAAATTAATTCAAACCAGTTCTACGGAGCCGGTGATATTTTTGCCGGCTCCACCTCCACCCCCCCAAAAAAATAGACTTCAGCTCCACCCAACAAGATATTTATATTCCGACTCCATCCAAAACTTTGAGTCTCCGAAGCCCTGATTCAAACCGATAGAAATGTGAATTTTTTTAGAGAATATAAAAGTGTTCAATACTATTTAATTAATGTTAAATTCTGAACGATTTCTTAATATTGGGTTTGAAGTTATAAACATCGTACAGAGTCGACGCACAAAATGACTGTACAACTATTTGTAACGTGAGTTGCTAGGTAAGCTTTATTCTTTATTGTTATGGCAACACTATAGTTTGCATCATGGTTGCAACCATAAGCTGTTCAGGAACTAATTTCTCCAGCTGTACATCACTCCA
>JABUQX010054241.1:82500-92500 GCA_015478945.1 Trachelipus rathkii | reverse complement strand
CTGTAAGGTTCTTAAGTGTGGCTAGTTATAACATAGTATATACTATGATCATAATGAAATTAGACGAATTAAACGAAATTGTTAAAAATGAATATGTGTTAATAGATTTTTTGCAACAACATGGTGTAATATTAACAGAAAAGAAATGTAAAGCGTGCAGAATAGATTATAATGTAAAGAAAAGAAATTGTAAATTTTATTTTACTTGTAGTAAATGTAAATCCGAAGAAAGTATACTCTCAAATGCGAAAATTTTATTTCAACAAAGCAAATTAAATTACAGTGAAATAGTAAGAATTGTTTATTTATTCGCAAACAAAGTATCCCTAACACAAGCAAGCAGAATGTTGAAAACAGGTTATAAAACGATCGATGCAATGTATGGATTTGTGTTCAAGAGAGATAATGAAAACGAGAGAAAAAATTGGAGGAGAAGGCAAAAGCGTAGAAATAGATGAAAGTGTGTTTTCGAAACGAAAGTCTAATAAAGGTAGACTAGTAAAACAGAAGTGGGTAGTAGGAGGTATAGAAAGAGAAGAAAAGAGATTTTTTTAAATTGAAATAGAGAAAAGAAATACAAAAACGATAACCAAAATAATAGAAGACAACGTAGAAAAGAAAATAACAATAACAACAGATAAATAGAAAGGCTATGGAAAGCTAAAATCATGCAACTATAAACACATGACATTGAATCACTCATTGAATTTTGTAGATCCTGAAACTGGAGCGCACACGAATACAATAGAGAGCACTTGGGGAAAGGTAAATAAAAAGGAAAAAAAAAATCATTATATAACCTAACCTAACCTATCCTATCCTTACCTAATCTAACCTAACTTAACCTAGCGTAACCTAACCTAACCGAAGCAAACGTAAGCATATAATATATAATTAAATGAATAATGATATATTAACGAAATAATGAAAAATAAATAATTTCACATAGATAAAAGCATCATTACCAAAGAGTGGTAACTATAAAGTAAACTAATCAAGATCAGTGTTTCTTTCAGGCATACCTCCGAGGGGGCGTTGCCCCCCCGGAGAAAATCGAGCATGAATTAATTTTTGCCGTAAATTACAAAATAAAGTAAATAAATATAAAAAGTATGTTTAAATCTATATTATCTAGCCATAAATAATATCAGCCAGAATGCATGGAAATTTGCTAGATATGGCCATAAAATAACAAAGCTGTCAATTCTGACTTCTCAGAAGTTCGTAAACGTTTGAGAAAGTTATGTGAGAAAATAGGTATTGCTATAGAAATTTGTTTCGGAGAAGGTCTATTAGGTAAGGAGTGCCTTAGTTAATATATAGTTATTAGTGTTTATTTTTCTTATATATATATATATATATATATATATATATATATATATATATATATATATATATATATATATATATATATATATATATATATATATATATATATATATATATATTATTATTAGTTATATATATATATATATGTGTTATATATATATATATATATAAATATATATTTTTTTATATAGCATATATATATATATATATATTATATATATATATTTATTTTTTTTTTTTTATATATATATATATATATATATATATATATATATATATATATATATATATATATATATATATTTAAAAGATCTTTTCCCTTATTTGAAAAAGTCATATTACTCATATATATTTTAATTATAATATTCTCTCATAATAATGTTTTCGTACCCTTATGTTATTTTATTTATCTAACTTCCCAATAAATTTCACAAATAGATGTACCAATTTTCAGCCAAAAATATTATATATTTCGATATATATATATATATATATATATATATATATATATATATATATATATATATATAGTTAGCATATATATAAAGAATATATGATATATATATATATATATATATTTTATCTATATATTTTAGTGTTTATTTTTCTCATGATCCTCATATATATATATATATATATATATATATATATATATATATTATATATAGAGAGCAGTTATTATATATATATATATATAGCAGTTACCGTGGGTTTATTATAAGTTATATATATAGTATACATATATATATATGTTGGCAGGCAGTATATATATATATATATATATATATATAAATATATATATATAAAGAAGAAAGATAATTATATAAATATATATTATTATATATATATATATATATATATATAAATATATATATATATTAGAAAGAAAAAGATATATATATATATATATATATATATATAAAGCCGTTTAAGTTTCAAAATAAATACAAAGAACTTCATGCGTCTGGTATCATAGCGTTTATAAGTGCACATTTTACCCCCAAAGGCATAAGGTTGGCAGTAGCTATTCCCACAAGTTTTTCTCGGTAAAACCTGAAAAAGTGTGCGTCAAAGGAACGGAAAAGGAAAACAAAAACAAAAACAAAAAAAAAAAAAAGGTGATCAAAAATTAATTATTAATTTTAATTATCAATTATTTTCAAAATTATATAATGTATATATATATATATATATATATATATATATATATATATATATATATATATATATATATATATATATATATATATATATATATATATATATATATATATATTTATATTATGCTCCTCCCAGAGTCGTGGAGTGCTGTAAAAAAAATTATATATATATAGCATATATATAGAACATAGTATATATATATATATATATATATATATATATATATATATATATATATATATATATATATATATATATATAAATTGACCTTTGGGTCAGTCAAATATTTCTATTTGATGTTGTCATCCCATTTGTTGCAATTTGCGATGTGGGCCTCCATTTGAATGCCCTGCCGTTCTTTGTAAAGTCTACACAACAAAAGTTACATTTCGTACGAGCACCTTTACTAACTTACAGTGAAGAAAAACGAGGCGCATTTTGTAAACTCTGCCAAAATTTCATGAAAAATGATGCAAATGTTCTACAAAAGACAGGTAGGTTATTCATAACCGTTCCATTCATAATTTTCCAAAGAGCTTAAGGAAAAAATGGGAAATTAGAGAGGCATGAACACTCTTCAGCTACCACTATAAGTGTAGAAATAGAAAACATCAGGAGACAGGCTATGAAAAAAACCGATTCATGCTCAAATTGTTCAACAGAGTGAAAGTGAAGGAGACTTAAATATTAAAGGTTTAAAAATAAAAAATAATTTTGCCAGGGTTGTATTTTTTGGTAAAGGAAGAAGTAGCTTACACTAATAAACATCAGAGTTTGATTGAAAATATTTTGGACAAATTGAATGATGATTTTAAAACATGGAGAAAAGATCAGAGTGATAGGTCGAATTACAGCAGCAAAGATACTGCTGGTGAACTTCTGTTATTTATGGGCGAAGTTTTGAGAGATGAGTTGAAAAAATCATTGAAAAACAAGAAATTCTCCGTTTTAGCAGATGAGAGCACTTCTTTAAGAAATGAAATGGAGCTGAGCGTGAGTATAATGTTTAAAGTAGTGGAGGGTAAAAATCCTGTAGAAAAGTTCTTGTCAATTGTTAAAATACCCAATGGAAAAGTAGAAACTATTGCAAATGCTATTGATAAGGAGCTGACTGATCTTGATTTAAATTATGACAACACTATTGCTTTTGAATTTGATGGTGCTTCTAATATGGCTGGAAAAGTTGGAGGTGTAAGAAAAAGGCTTTCAGAAAAGACAAACAAAGAAGTTCTCTATATACACTGTAGAGCACATATATTGTCCCTGACAGCAGCCTCCTGCAGGAATAAAAATCAAAAGGTCAAAAGGTTTTTTTATATTTTGAAAGACATTTACAAACTGTTTAGCAAGTCGCCAAAAAAAGAAAATATTTTGCATGATATTCAATCATTAATCAATGATCCAATCCTCAAGATTCCAGAATGCATTGAAGTGAGATGGTTATCCCATTATAAGATAGTGAATGCTGTCTTCAGGAGCTTAAAGTCAATTGCGAGCATATCCACAAAGAAGGGACAGACCTTGCATCACTTGCAGGGGGCATCTTGCTGGAAATCAGAAATGAGAGTTTCCTTGTCACCTGTTATGTAATGAATGAACTCCTTAGTGCACTCTTATCTTAGCAATGCTTTGCAAAAGAAGGACTTTAGTATGACCAAAGTCATCCCCCTAATTACTGGAACAAAATTGCACCTGCAAAATATTGCAAATCAGTGTGGGGACGTCAATAGTGACTTGCAAAAAAGCGTTTAGTGGGAAATAATGGAGAAGTTTGCATCTGAAGTGCGCCTGATTGCTGATAAAGATAAGAATAATGCATTTAAAGGGATGAAGTTATACTGCGATAGTGTAATCGAAGAAATTGAAGAAAGGTTCAACGACAAATTAATTGATATAATGATATTTACTAGTCACTTTGAGACGTTTCAGTCATTAGCAAATTTACTGGATATTGAAGTTAGAAAATTTTGTGACAGATTTCCGATGCTTAATGCGGAAGGTGTACTAGCTGACCTGAAATCCATCAATTTTAATATCAATTCCTTGCTCGAAAGCGAAATATTTAAAGCAGATGAAAGTCCATTGTCGAAAATATTGGAAAGGGACGTGGGATATTGCGAGTTACAAAAGCTCTGTGAAATCCTTCTTGTTATTCCTGTAACGACAGCCTCGGTAGAAAGATCGTTCAGTACTATGAACCGAATACTAAGTAAGACAAGAAATACAATGCTGACAGAAACCTTAATGCATTGTATGACGATAAGCATCGAGGGGTCTGAGATTCCAACTGAGGATTTTCTAAAAAAAAACAGTAGACTTGTATGCGACGAAGAAAACTCGCCGTATACTATTCCTTTAAACTTACTTTTTTAATACTAATACCCCTAATTTACTAAGTACTAACGTCGGGGCTACGGCTCACGGAGTGTTATATATATATATATAAGAAAGAAAGAAAGAGCAGCATATATATATATATATATATATATATATATACTATATATATATATATATATATATATATATATATATATATATATATATATATATATATATATATAAATAATCTATTTTTAAAAAAGATCTATTTCCTTATTTGAAAAAGTCATATTACTCATATATATTTTAATTATAATATTCTCTCATAATAATGTTTTTGTACCCTTATGTTATTTTATTTATCTAGCCTCCCAATAAATTTCACAAATAGATTGCTATAATTTTACAACTAAAGATTTGGTTATATTTCGGATATTTACTAATTCAGTAAGACAGTAACTAATAAGACTAAGATTAGCTGACAAGTGACAAGAATATCATTATCGTTTAATTTTATGTAAATTATGTTATACTTATGTGCCCCCCCGAATCTCTGTAAAGCCCCCCCGGAGAAAATTGTCTGAAAGAAACGCTGATCAAGATACTTAGAAACCTTCATTTGGAGAAATCAAATTGAGAAAGAAGACAAAGATCCCTTCATTGAGTTATTGCACCTGTCGACAAAATAAAAATATATATTTTATGTCATTTTGCCATTCTATACCTTTTTTGTGAGTAAAGGGAAATATTTTCATTTCACGAAAAAATCCAAATTTTCACCTTTTTTTCCTAGTTCAATTTTTCTGGAGGAAGATCCTACCTAATATCCATATATATATATATATATATATATATATATATATATATATATATATATATATATATATATATATATATATATATATATATATATATATATATATATATATATATATATATATATATATATATAATGGATAAACCCGCTTAAAAAATAATAACAAAAACAATGGTTTATTTAAAAAAAAAACATGTTTATTTGTTTTATCATAAAGCTAAATTAAGATATATATAAATATATAAAAATGTCTACATAAGAACAATAGCAAAGAGTATATATATATATATATATATATATATATATATATATATATATATATATATATATATATATATATATATATATATATATAAATATTTCTCTATTTAAATCACATACTTATGTTCTTATAAAATTTTGAGTCAAAATATCTATATTGAGCATTCATAAAGCAAAATTTTGAACAAAGGCGTTTTTGCACGTTTCTTCCAAAACATATTATGGGTTATTTTCAATGATTATATATATATATATATATATATATATATATATATATATATATATATATATATATATATATATATATCATATATTGGTATATGTTACACATATTACTATATATATATATTGGCTGGCCATTGGCTGGCTGGCTAGTTGGGCGGCAGCAGCAAGAGCAGCAGCAGAGGCATGCTACAGAGTGCTATGCTACATATGCAGTTGCTATTGGTTGCTGTTGGTGCTATATATATTATTGGCTGGTTACATATGGTTGCTATATATACATATATATATATATATATATATATATATATATATATATATATATATATACGGGGCATTCAATCCATTCTCTTTTGCTTGAACAAAAACTGATAAGCCATGGTTTAACTTGGGCAATTTGCGGTAGGAATAATATTAGCCTTCAGAAATTACCGTTATCTTCAAATCCAGAAAAATGTTTTTTTTAAATTTCATCCCAACTGTTCGATACTCAAAAACCTTTTCTTTCTTATCAAATGCAACAATCTTTCTGGTTCCTCTTTCTCACACTTTCTATTAATTTGCAATTTTAAAATGTCAATTCTCTCTCTCTCTCTCTCTCTCTCTCTCTCTCTCTCTCTCTCTCTCTCTCTCTCTCTCTCTCTCTCTCTCTCTCTCTCTCTCTTTTCATTTCTCAGACGGTAGTACTACTGTTTTATTTTCACTCAAAGCTGAACTGATTGTTAAAATTTTTGATTTTACTTCCACTCCAGACGATTTCGGAGCAATTTCACCTCTCCCAATCCTTCCAATTCATTGAGATGTTATTTCTGCTCTCTCTCTCTCTCTCTGATCTTTATATTAAGAAGATGGATGATCTTAAAGATATCCTTCCTGTAGTCCTCAAAACTTGTGCTTCTGAGCATGAACCTTGCTTTGGCAAACTGTTTCGTCACTGTCTATCAATTTCAACTTCCCCCCCCCCCCCTGCTGGAAGCCCGCACTCATTTAGTATGAGCTTAAGAAAAGGGGACCCCAGTCAACCATCCATCTATCATCCTATGTTTAACCAAATGGAAGGGGAGCCCAGTCAACCATCCATCTATCGACCTATGCTTTAACCTTTAACCTCTGTTTTTTCTAAAGTTTTTGAATCTATCCTTAAAAGGAAGATTTAGACACAACTTAAATCTTCTAATCTCTGATTGCTAATACGGTTTCTTTATTGGTTTTCCATATTATATATATATATATATATATATATATATAGATGCAAAGATGATATATATATATATATATATATATATATATATATATATATATATATATATATATATATATATATATATCCCTCTGACTCTTAGTTTTCTGCACTTCTGAATCTGTTGCTGTGGCGCAAGACATATCGAAGGCTTAAGTTAGAGTCTGGCACAATATTTAATTTTTAAACTTCTCACTTTCAGTATCTATCATTCTCTCTGTAAACTTCTCTTTACTTCAGTTCCAGTCGTTCTGTGGCCGCTGTTGTAGATTGCCACTACATATACTGTTCTTTTTCTCACCTCACCTAAAAACTCACCAACGCCCCAGGTAGGACTAACGCCCTGTCAGGTGGACCAAACGAGAAAGGTCCATGGGTAGCTTGGGCCTAACGGCAAATCCGCTGGCTGGCCAGGCCTATCGTGGAAAAAAAACTTTTGTATTTTGCATTAATAACAAAGCACGTTACTTTATCTCCAATCCACTCTGAGGCTGATAAATCCACTCTTCGTTACTCCTTAAAATTTGAAAGAGAACCTACTGAACAACTAATAAGTAGTACTTGGAGTGTGGACTTGATATTACTGACATCAGATCTTTGTTTTACCTCTAGCTGAGTTATTAAAAAAGATATGGTTGTTTTCAATGAATCAGTAACTCAGACTCTTCATCTTTATGTTTGAGATAATCTTAAACACAACTATAATATCTTCTTTGAAAATAGAACTCTAACTTTCTTCACTCTTTGTACTTTTTCTCTTGTGATCTTTCTGAGAAGGTTCACATTTTTAAATAAAATATAATATGTGTGTGGAAGATTATGTCAAATATATAGATAAAGAAATTGAGTTATTGTGGATTGAAAACGATCATATCTTCTTTAACTCAACTGGAGTTACGAGAAAGATTAATCAGTAACTCCAAGGTCAAACTCCTAGTATCACCTATATGCTATTGAACGGGGTCGTCCTTCAATTTGGAATGAGTAACGAAAAGTGGATTTCTCGGTCTTATACCCAGCAAAAAATTCCTATAGGGTCCCATCCATTCCTATCTTAAGTAAGATAGGAATGGATGGGATCCTATAAGAATTTTTTTTCTGGGTAGTGGATAGGAGGCAAAGTAACAGATCATTAATGCAAGATAAGAAAAAAATTGGGGATAGAATAGAATTCTGAGAACACCACTAATGCTAGAATTAATGGATAAATGGTAGCTATCCATAAAATGATAAAACGACTTTAACGGAAGCCAAGAGAAAGTTAGAGAGAGAAAGATAGGGATGTTTGAAATTAAAGCTTTGTAAAAGACTTTGTCGAAAGCCTTCGATATGTCTAGCACTACTATTGGAAAAATTCTTTGCAGAATTATCCGAAAGGTGTAAATAGAACAGTTTGTGAATGTTCCTTCCAAATTGAGACGTCTATTCAATTATTAAAACTAGCTTAATAAATAAAAAGTTTAAAAGTTTAAAATCAATAATACAACTCACCTAAGGTTTATGATATAGCTTGATATATTAGTGTTTCCTAAGTAATTAACTTGGGATTGTGCCTTTTTTATTGAAAGGCTTTATTAGTTTTAAGGTATAGGTAGTTAAAGTTTAAAGCTTAAGGCTATCATAATATATTACCTAGTAAGAGTGGTTGTACCAAACTTAAACAAGGATAGGGCGATAAAGTTAGAGAAGATTAGAATTAAATAGAATAGATAGAATACTAACAACCAGCCCTGCTAAAATCGGAGTATAAAGAGTTTGGGCTAGCTTGGCATCATAGAATCCTAGCCCAATTCAAGCTTGGACAAGCGTATACTCTGTCTTTTAATAAGGTAAGATTTATCAAGCCTATCCACTTATAACTATAAAACATAAATATACTTAGTTATTTTCTGGCAAATGGAGACCTTATAAAATAATACAGTTATAGCGCACAGCTACATTTTAAAAACTCTTCAGTACTGGCTTTTTTTTATTAGGGCCTGCTCTCTCATTTATTCAAAAAAACATGCTTCGGCTGTTGCCTAACCAACAATTTTTAGCCAAAGCCAAATTAAATCTCCAAACCATAGAGTAATCTAAAATAGTTTATAGCAAAATAGGAAAGTTTTAATACAGGAATAAAATATTTTTAATAACCTCCCAACAAAAAGAATTTGCTGAAAGCAAATTAAGAGAAGCAGCATTCAAAGTGTAAGCAATTTTTAAAAACATTTTCAATCCAGAGCAACATGCAATTGCTCATACCATGCAATAATAAAACAATCAAAAATAAGTCCAGCAAGAATGCCAGGTATTTTAGTAAACATAAATGTAACCTCATATGCATGAGACCAAATTAAAGTATTAAATAATCAGTACTAAGCAAGAGTATCACAAGCAATATTGTAGTAGCAGATCCATTAATAAAGTAGCATTACATATCAGTAGTAACAACATCATGATATGTTAGATGAAATAACCCAAAGCCTCGGGATTAGCAAGAATGAATTAAACTATCACGAACATGATCATATTCAAGCCGCCGAAAATCCACAAAAGGACTAAGATGTGGTAAAGAATTCACAACTATAAATTACTAATTAACTTTAGACAAATTTTAAAGTACTGATTTTAAGTAGCTTTGAACAATGATTTAGTCGATCATCAACAAC
>JABUQX010054241.1:65000-77500 GCA_015478945.1 Trachelipus rathkii | reverse complement strand
GGTTCTTAAAATAGTTTATAGCAAAATAGGAAAGTTTTAATACAGGAATAAAATATTTTTAATACTACAGCAAAAGACTCGACAAAATTAGAGAGTGCATAGGACCAAGAGCTAGAGAGAAAGGGAAGAAGATCCCCAGTAGATCGTTCCTTAATAGGGATGCACGATAGTCAAAAACTTATCGATGTGTCGGTAATCGATATTTTTAAAAACATCGAATCATATTGCTACGTTCTTTGTTGCAATCAATACCCTAGCTCTCACCATCTTATAGTCACTTCCGACATTGAAGATATTGAGAATAGTAGTGTCGCCGATTATTCCTTTATTATTTGACACGATGTAATCAGTCTCACTTGTGCATTCCCCTGGGCTTTTCCATGTCCATTTTCTGCTGATTTTTTCATGTAAAATGAATTTAGTGTGCATAGACCCTGTTCTTTAGCACAAATAATTAACCCATCTCTTCTATCATTCAGCTCACTACTTCCAAGTAGGCCTTATAAATTCTCATCATGTCTTGTTTTCCCCATTCTAGCATTGAAGTCACCCATATAGGATTTATGTAGATATATATATAATTAATTATATATATGATTATTTAATAAAAAAAAAAAGAGACGAAGATGCCTCGAAAAATGTCTGTCTTTAAAAGAATACTATGCATATATTTTTTTTCAGTTAAGTCAGATTGACTATCCGGGCCCCAAAGTATTTATTAAATTTCATAAAAACACAAACAAACCTGAATGCCACATAGTCAGTGTAAAGGTGTCTAGGCGTGCTTAGTAAAGTTTACTAGTGCAAGCACATAATATATATAGATAGTATATGTTAAATTTATTAAAAGATTAATATTAATTGATGCTATTTATATGTATGGAAAATAGACTATCTTAGGATTAAGTTTATATATTATATAGTATTAATAGTTTTATTAGTAGGATAATAATTTAAGTGTTAGTTATTGAGCTAGTTTTATTATTTATTTAACCTCGGCATCGCGGAACATAAGAACAAGTTAATAGTTATGAGATCCAGTGAAGGTTGAATTATAATGTGAACTAGTTCAAAAAACTAACACACACGACAACACCACACCCAACCGCACACTACACCACAGCTACAGCACTCCAACGCACACAACACCGTACACTCCACATCACCAACCCAAACAGAACAACGACCGCTTAAATAAAACACCTCCAATACGACAAAACAAAACCACTGCAACCAAACGCATCCCACTACAACCCCACACCTACCAAACACAAGAGACACAAAACAGACACCACCCCCACACAAAAACAACAACAAACCCACACACACCCAAGACCACACCACCAACCACACAGAAGCACCCGCAACCAACAACCAACGCACCCATTACCAGCTTAGGTATTCTTAAGTTTAGATAGTCTAGTGAGGGCGTTCATCAGAGAGTATCTGTAAAGCTATTAATATATATATTAATATAATATATTAATATAAAGCTCTGGCAAAATAATCTAGAAATATAAAATAAAATAATAATAATATATACACCAGATAATATTAATTATAATATATATTATACTTATATATAAATTATATAATATGTTTATATAAATATATATTATAATATTATTATATTATTAATATATATACTATATATATAATATTATATATATATATTATATTTAACAAATATATTACTAATATATAATATATTATCATTATATATTATATATATTATAATATATTATATATATATATATATATATATAATATTATTATAATATATATATATATTATATAATGGAGTCCTGTTAGAATGATAGATAATGAAAGAGTGGAAGGTTTCCCTGCTATTTTTTTGCGAGGTATTGATTATTGTATTTTGTGTGTGTAAGTGAATTTGAATGAGAGTATGAAGGTAATTTAATTGAGTATAGACTGGTTTAAACAATGGGTAAAAGGAGGGGCTTAAAAGTTAATTTTATATAAGAGGATTAGGGTTTCATTTGCTATTCAGTAAATAATTATCCATGCTTGTGTAATTCATTTTTTTCTGAGTCACTACAATAAAGATATCTGAGTTTAAAAATTTTTGTATATTATGTGATTATGAAAAACGGAACGGATGATGCAGAATTTAGTATGAAAGTTGTGATATGTTAGGAAGGATGGCTGTTGCATATTAAATCCTTGGGTGGATTGTGAAGGACTAATCTTTGAGTGACGCTAGGTTTGTAATGAGTATGTTTATTTACTTCTGTTTAATTGATATATAGTAGTAGAAACTATAGGTCGTGGAATAAGAGATATTAGATCTAAGGTACGAAGTGTTTCTCAGACTTATATGACAATTCTCTATGGTAGCGGAATTATGACGCATTATGTAGTATTGATGTTAATAAATGTGTGCAAAATGATAGAGAAAATAATTAATGAGAGTAACTTGAGTAATGGTTATATCATTATCGACAGGATAGATGATAGTCGTTTATAGAAGGTACACATGCAGGTATATATTTGGAAGAGTGTTGGAGAGAGGCTGTTGGTGGTGAGAGATTGCAAATCAAGGTATATACGGACAGTAAGACTCATGAAGAATGCGATATATTCTGTGACACATGTATTGAATAAAAGTTTAAGAATAGATGTCGCGTGGATCAAGTGGATGTTGGAAGAAAAAAGGATTACAAAAGTTGAATGGATTGATAAGAAACATCAATTAGCGGATGTGTTTATGAAAGAGAGAGTGGATGTGAAAGGTATAAAAGAATATGTGGAAGGAGAAAGGAAGAGGAGATTAAGGTATAAGATTGATTCTATTTTTTTTTCGTTTATTTTATATTGTTTATAATAGCTGTAAATATAATTCTTTATTTTCTCTTATAGGTTTATAGGTTCTGAATAAAAAAGTGTATTTAAGGGAGTGGGAAGTTGGGTTTTCTCTTAAGGCTTTTGTTGAGTATAGCGGTTTGTCGGAAAAATTTATTATACTAAAACTGTGAACTGTAAGCTGGCTGTGATCAGAGGGAGGGTGCAACATCGGGGTTTAAGTAGGAATATTGCGACCTTTTTTAATACTCAATTCTAAAAGAAAATCTAAGAGAACATTCGCAGCTTTTACTTGTCACTGTGAATAAAGTCTTTGACATTTTTTGTTTTTAGCTTACCTTGCATTATTTTTTTTTTTATATATATTATGAGAGATTAGTTTCCTGTATAAAATTCTACTTGCAGAGAGAAAACCTCCCATACTATAAATTATATCATAGCTAGATCAGAATATTAAGACTTCTCTTATCTATGAAGATCTTTGTGATCTTTTATAAAGAATATATACCTACAATAAATATTATAGGTATCATCTATTGTAAATTTAAAAAGAAATTGATTTCTTAAATTTTGTATTTAGAAATTATATAATCTATTATAAGACCTAGTTTCCTTAAAAGTATTGAAATTTCTTCCTGCATTCATATTTTCACTATATTTTTCATTTTCTGGTATACTAGAGCCTCGTATATTATAGCTTTATTTAACTACATGTCGCTTAACAAGGTGAGATAACTCAAATGTCCAAAGTGAAAGTTCTGGAAGAAACTTTAGCGTCAGTAAACTTTTGATCAAGCCATTAAATAGGCAATGTCAGGATTTCTTGAGTTGCGATAGTTGTAATGTTACTTCTAAAAACAATAAGATAAGTTTTTGACTAAATACCATTTAAAGACACAATATATAAAAAGAGAAAGATTAAGTGTGTGCCCATTGCAGTTATGAATTCAAAAAGCAAAGTCAAAGTTAATAACATCTTCATTTGATTTGTCATCCACTAAATTATTTAAATGTTTTGAAGAGGATAAAAATATGAAATGTCATCACGAAAGGAACTTTAATCATTCATCTGCTAACTCACTAGCAATTTTAAAATTCAGACAGGTTCTAAGTGCGGCTGAGTGCATGTAATCATAATAAGTACTTAAAAATTCAAACCATAATTCACATTATAATTTTTTATATTAAATGTTCTGAGATTAAGTAAGAATCTAATTTGTAAAGTCGTTTAAAAATTAATTTTCTAAATATTCACAGTAACTATTTAGAATTATTTAAATGTTCTGAGTATGGCTATGAGTGTAATCGGAAAGAAACTTAAAAATACATCTGCTAACTCACAGCAATTTCGAGAAATTATTTAAATGTCTGGTGCTAGACTATCGAATGTAAATCAGAACGTATTACTTAAAAATTTCATTAATTCTATCGCTAACTCACTATCAATTTGAATTATTTTAAATGTTCTGAGTGGCTATGAGTAATCAATCAATAAATTAATAACTTAAAAATTATCATTGACTTAACTCACAAGCAATTCGAAATATTAATATTACATGTTATTGAAGTCAGCTATGAATGTAATCACAAAAGTAGCTTAAATATTCATCTCTTAAATTATGAATATTGAAATATTGTAAATGCTGTCAACGGTCCAGTTTTCACTCATGTTTATGATACAGAGTCTCGAATTTTGTCATTCTGAGCTAACTCACCGAGCAATTTTATTAAATACCCAACATGAGATAGAAAGTAATAAATAAATAGATAATGGAATTGAAAATTATAAATAAATATGCGACGGAATGAGCAACAGTTATTCAGGTATTACCAAGATACTACCTGAAGAGAGTTGCATACTCTCAGAAATAATAATTAGGTCTAATACAATGCAACATCAAGAGCTAAATAACAGATTTGATGCGGAGGAAAAATATTTATGAGAAAAATAGATACAAATGGAGAAAAAGTGATAACTCAAAATAAACCGTTCAATGGTAAAAATTAGTTAGCAGATAGATAACATAAGCGATGACTATAGAAAAAAATATCATATAAAAGTAATACTCGAAAAGAACAGGCCACTATTCATGAAAGTACTCAAATCAGACTAGGCACAAATTATGATTAGTAAAGAGAGTAGAGGCAGAAATTCGAGAATAATAAGTAACACACGTACATAATCGATAGCAGATAAACTATGAATTAGCAGCAAAAGGCAAAAAAATTTTAAGGCTCATACAAGAAAAGAACAAAGGATAAAAAGAACTAAAAACCATATAAAATGTTTATCCAGACAGATAAAGGAACAAGTTCTATAGAAGATAACGAGCGTGAACATATAAACTTTTGAAGGAATATAATTCTCACGCCTACACTGAAAGGAAACTTGACGCATTTTAGACGGAGTATATATGATAGAACCACCACGATAAACATCAAATTGAAGAGGCGTTCATATGCTGATAGAAAACAACAAAGTAACCTGCCCCAAATATTGAAGAATCTAATTATGAGAGATGCTGAATCTTGAACCACTAACCGAAATTACTTAAGGGTAAGTGGAGTAAAATATAATACTCGAACGCGCACCATAACTGGAGACAAAACACCTTGGGACCAGACATTGGTTTGCCAAAAATATATGAGAGAATAATATAAAAAGTTTACAAAAATTATAGTAGAAACTTTATGCAAAGTGCATGTCTCAATATCAGAATATAGCTGGTATCGTAAAAGAACACTAGTGTTCTCGATATATACCTCTGAGTGGTGACAAAGGAGAAAACAGTTTCTCTTTAATTCTCCTAAAAAACTAGGTGTGGAAACTGAGTCGATTAATATCTCTCGATAAATATAGACCATTACTGTTGTCACCAACGTGATTTATACTAAAATAGCTCAATTTTTGATTAAGCAGCTCTAATTCTTACAGAATAAATGAGTTATAATCTTAATATATAACATTTACAATTAGAATAATAACTATAATAGTACAGAAAACATATTAAGGTTTTAGCTTAGTTAAGGGAAGCCACGGGACTAATAAAGATACTCTCCAATATTATTAATATTTATTAAATTAATTAATATGAATTCCTTAAGAATACCAGTCTAGGCAAGACAGAAGAATATCTTAATGCATGACTTTGGAATTTGACTATAATTAAGTGAATAGCTATTATTAGGTATTAGTGTTCCGCACTTATATGATTCAAAGGATATGTTAATAATAACAGTTAAAATATATACTAACAATTAAATATTTAATTGAATATGTTTAATTGGAAAAAATAATTTTTGATCAATTAATGTAAATATTGGAGATCAATATATTAATTAATTTGTGACTCATCAGTTATATTATGGTGTACGATTATCAAATAAATATGTTAAAATATAAGTGAGTGTAAGTGTGAGATATAATAATTTACTCAAGGGATTCCATTAATTCATCCAATTTGCTTATGTTATTTATTGTACTGTCAAATTGGTGACATAGATAATGTTAACTTGATAACTGGTAATGTTGAAGATCTTGCTCCTAAAAATAAAAGATCTAAAAAGTACATATAGGGAAAATTATAAACTCTTCGCAAACCTTAGTATTTAAACTTAAATCATATTTCGAATGATATATTATTATAAATACCTTATTTCCCATTCCAAATATATCGATATAATCAACTATATAACAATATTATTTGAGATACAGTATTGATATAATTGTAGTTAAGAAGGGTTATTTCCGAAGATATTATTCTAATAATGATGATTAATTTTTCTCACGAATTTATTCTCAAATGCGCGTGTTCTGAGGAGTTGGAAGAAAGGAAAAAAGGACATTTGATTAGTTGGAAATATCAGATAGAAATCCCCGAATATTATATATGAGATACATTATTATGACCAGGTGATTATATAATTTTGTTACAATATGAGAATTTTGAGTATTGATTAAAGTCGAGCTACATCCTCCCACTAATGTTCTCTGTTATATAATTGATATAACTGGATTCTTATCAGGGAAATTATTTATAGTAGAGAGACTTAAAAATTTATTAGTATTAATATGACTGAATTTTGGAAAAGTGCATAAAATATGTGTCCAGAGGGTTCCGGAAGCAAGTATATTTTTTAATTAACATTTCAAGAGACAAAAATCCATCACTGACCCTCGGTTACGGATACACTGACGTGTCTGGTGAATGATTTATGACCTGACGAAATTGGTTGAGCTATCTGAAGAAAGTTAAAGATAACCGCACCTTAGATATTAAAACGCCGAAAAATGCTTCCACGCCCTGAATTTGGAATATTACATAAAAAGAAACTACAAAATGTTAAATTACATTAGCAAGATCATCATGTATGCTCCCAGATGATTAAATTATTATATGATTGTGATTCAAGCGATGGCCGTGAAAAAATAAGATATGCTATTCAGTATATATTATTAAGTATAGAGATAGAATTGACGTGTAAATTAACGACTAGTATATATTGAAGAAAGTTAATTAGTTAATTATTTCATACAGGATGGGGAAGGAGCCGAAACAGTGAAAGCGATTAGAAGAGACATCTATTAACATGTCCAAAAAATAGAGTTTACTACGGATAAGTATGATATCCCTAACGTAACGTATCCAACAAAATAAAGAAGATAGAAGAAACTGCAAACAAATATAAGCTAATGAGCCACAGTAATTAAAAGCAGAGATATAAGAAAAAAAAAACATATAATTTAATTATGAAAAAGAGCATGTACATATGCAATTATAGTACAAGAGTAGGAAAAATTATATCTGGATCTGTGGAAAAGCTGATATAGATAAAGATAAATCTATAGAAACAATTGAGTATGTATATCTAAGAAAGAAGAAGATATATATTAGTGAAACAAGTTTGTTAGAGGCACAAGACTTTTATTTATTTCATGAAAAATTTTTCTATAATTAGATAGTAAGATAGATAGTAGAAAGATGAATATTATCACAACATATTAATACCAGATATGATTAGATATGATGAATCACCTCAGGATAACAGTTAGCTATTATATTATCAACTGTGACATACACTTTCTCACGTCGCATAGCTAAATAACGAAAATATAAATACAATTATTGCAAATATCTAATCTAATTTTAGAAATTTTGTGTGAAAAATAACATATAAATACCTAAATTATAGAAGTACATCTCAAATATAACTGGACACTCAATTTATCACCAAACAGCAATAGTAAAGATAAAATATAACACGCGTGTCAATAAATATACTATACGAATATGACATCTCACCACAGTATTAGACCTATATAAACACATAACATGAGTCGAGATAATATATATAGTTGATTTATAAAAGATAAATAAAGAACAGAAAGGCCACATTTATATAGAGATAGGGATATCCATGGTACAGGCAGTAAAGTTAACAGTCATATGAAAGGTGGAAATAAGAAATATAGAATCAACCAATAACTTCTCTTGAAAATATAATTGCGCATTATCTAATGAGAATATGTGGTAAATTAACATTGTATTGAGACATGAGGTTATCCCTGTGGAATTATTGGAGCATCGGGAGTAATTAAAAATAGCTTAAAAACAAATATATATTGAAAGTCTACCAGGATGGATATAGTAACAACGTATGGAAATGAGTACTCTTATATAAATACTACATGAAGCTCAGCCATGAGAATACTGAGAATGTTATTTATTGGTTAGTAAGAACCTGCTCGAAGTAACAAAACCATATGTACGCTTAGCCCGAGGTTCGTTCACTCCGCAATAAAGTGGTTAACCATAAAGAAATGAGTGAAATAATAATATTAAATATAATAAAAATAAGAAATTATTAAAATGTTCTGAGTTGCAAGTCTAATGAAGTATCCTTAATATATAGGTTAACTAAAATATTTAAAATCTTGAAAATCTGATAAAAATTAATGAATTTATTTATTAAGTGTATTACTGAATTTAGCATGAGCTTAATGAATAGCAAATCGTACAAAAGTATACTCACTTAAATAATTTCTAATAATTTACATGCTATAACTTCATACACAGTCAATTCACTGTAATAATAATTTACTTTATATGTACTAGAGTATTGACATGTATTAGAAATGTAATAAGTAAATGTACATCAATTTAAAATATACTTCTATAGTTGATCTAACTCTCACAATGTGTTCAATTTCGATGGACGAGAAGTTGTCACATTGAGTCCGTTTGGAGGGAATCATGTGGTAGCCTCGCGTGAGTAAAATATTATTAGTATTATAGTAGGTGCTATATACATTTCTGCGCATAACTGTCGGTATATCAACATATGTTCTCAGTATAGGTGCTGGGGTAAACAAAAAAATCCCTATCTTTTGAGTCTGAGGTTTAGGTGAACCTGGGAGTAATAGTCTCATAATAGAGGGTAAATATATACCTCCCAATCGGAAAGGATGTGGAATACAATAATATAATTCTCAAATTGGTTATTTTATTATAAATGTTCTTGACGTCAATTAGCAGCTATAAATGATAAGAGCAGGATAAAGTAAGATACTTAAAACTCACATATCTATTGCTATACTCACTCAGTCACTCATCCACACACAATTCTCTCTGAGAATAATTATTTTTAAATATGATTCTAGTAATTGCATAAGCTATGAATATGTATAATTATATAAATTATATAAATCATCACTTTAAAAATCTCATTGCAAACTCACATCAATAATTTATGAATAATACTTATTTAAATTTACGTATAGTATGTAGTATATAGAATGTAACGTAATAACTTAAAACATAACATTAAAATAACTTTACAACAAAAGTAAGATTAAATATAAATAACTGGGATTTATTGCATGACTTATAATATATCATGTCAAGTGCAATAAGTTATTAATAACTTGCCTACACTACTTGAATACAACATAATAATTGTAGTCTACATAGAGTATACTTAGAACTCAACTATTTATTATGCACATCAAGAGCTATAGATTTAGCTAAAACTAATATCTGAGAGTTTTTGATGTGTTAAAGATAAAAAAAATCATAATCCTAAAATATAAGGAAGGGGTTTCACACAAAATTGTATCTAGTGTACGGTGGTAGCATAAGGTTAATAGAGTTAACTTTAATCGAATATATGATAAATATAATAAATAACAATCACTGTTCATGCATTCCAATTTGCTGATGGCTCTCTACAAACGTTAATATGGACGAATGGTAAGAAAATTAAATAATCTATCTTGAATTGGAGAGCCTCTTCTACCCTGCTCATCTCTGTTCGCATTTTTTTCTCAAACTTTGTAATCAGAATTCCACTGGATCTCTGTATTGCTATTCATTGAATATTCTTACATTTTCTTCTGCGTACCCGCGTATATTTCTTTGATCAAGCGATTGATACATTCAATGGCACTTTCCTCAATATAAATAAAATTGATAATGTGTAGCTTTCCTATATAAGTTCGTCACATAATTCTCGATCCGTTGAGAAATTATTTACAGCAGGTTCTTTCCATGTGAGTGGCATGAGTATGCAGTCCGAGAGACCTGTACACAATTAATTGATTTCGCATCATTATGTATTAGAGTTGCGAGAACTAGAAAATAATAAATGTAATTATTATTCTTGTCTTTAGCTTTGTTTATAAATGTTTTTTATTTATATCAGTTTCAAGAGTGTTTTTATCTTTTTTAATTCTGATTTTTCAACTGAAAAACCAAAATGGAGCCAAATTTGGTATTGATGGATACAATTAGAACTAGTTTGCATAAGTTATCAATACATAAAAACTCTGTCATCCCCTGAAGTTTTGCCTTCTATGCTTTTAATGAGTACCAAAACGTTCATGTAACAAGCAAAGTTTTGTATATATAAAGTTCACCTTATATCACAGTTATTATATTACAAACAAATTTTTATCAAATTTTTTATTAATTTATCTTATCACCGCTAACCTGCGCGCAGATTCCAATTGCTTTTAATTGCTTCTAAATATGGTGTCTCTTTTGCGCATATGTCATTTAACTAGCTATTGTATATTTAAAAGACAAAAGTAAATCGTCAGGCATGATCCACTCATTTCGTTTAAGTTTTAATCTCTTCAAAGATGGTTGAAGTAATACGGTCGATAGTCGATTCTCACAATTATGATCTATTCCAGATGATTCGCTATTTTAAGAATTTCTAGATTGTTTTATTCGAATTTGAAGATTAAAATATTATGCCAAATTATATTTATTGCTCATATTAAATCCACTTTGGCAAGCTTATAAATTATGGAATGAATTAACCATCTTGTTTACCTAACATTCATTAGATAAGCTTGGTGTATTGGAAATATTAGAATTTTGAATTTCTCAGTTAATTTAAAGTTGTATTGACATAAATTGGTGATTATCATACTAAATGACCTACAATTATTATTACTCCTAACATAAAAGTAATTAAATACCTTATAATATTGATTTTTATGAAGAAAATATAGCATTACATTAGTATTAACTAGCTGGTTATTAAGGAATGAATAAAACATGTATCATCTCATATATAACACCTGTCGCTCTCTAAATATACCTTTTGTAAATTGTTTTGAAGTGCGATTATATCTTAGGTACAACATTAGTAAATATTTTATTTTTTTATAAATTACCTATGACTCTTATATAGATTTTCTCATCACTTTTTAGACATTTAATTATTTTACTGCATGAAATGAGGAAAACTTAAACTACTCAGACTTTATAATGTTCCATACTCTTTACCTGAAATCTACTTTAATCTAATTACCACATATTAAACTTAGAGAAATATTTATATAAGCTATTTACATTTGATTATTATATATTATGAAGCATATCACATATCTTTAATGTTTAAATGATATATTGACCTTGCCAAATATTATCTTTAGCAAAGCATATGAAGTGATTTTATATGTTTCATTTATCTACCTTATTTAATTAAATATTTTGAGATAATCTCTTCTAGAAAGTTTAACCTATATAATCCTTATATAAGGAGGTAATTATATATATGTTTAGGAACATGTAACGTTATGATTTAATTAATCTTTATTATCATAAATATATTCCATGTATCTTTAACAACTAAAAGAATAAATGGTCAAGATTGTCCATACAGCAATTCAAATTCCCTTACAATTTTTGAGAAAATAAGTAAATTTCTGTGCTTTTTCTATTATTATGTTCGCCAAATCCTCTGTTTTAATATCAGTTATAATTTATCATAAATCAGTTGATATAGGTCTTAAGGGATCTTTAATAGAGGTAGAAGTAATGAATTATGGATGGACATGGATCATCCATATCTGCTGTAGTCTGTGATATTACATATGTTTTCTTTTTTTATTCAGAAGCCACTTTGTTCTCTTAATGAAGTATTCAGTAATATTTCTTTATTATTCTTCAAAATATTGCTTGAACCTTAAATTTTGTGCAGTCTTGATAAATCTAAAAGTATAAGGTTTATTAGTCCATATTAAATAATTATTTTGAACCCTTTACTTTATGGGTTTTCCTCTTGATATGATACGTTTAAATTCCCAATAGCGCACAGAGGTAGTTATCTACTTCTAATTATTTTATATAATACGGGTTTAAGCTCCTCCTCAATGGAATGCA
>JABUQX010054241.1:52500-57500 GCA_015478945.1 Trachelipus rathkii | reverse complement strand
TTCCTGAAGTGTGTTTAATTCACGTGTTACAGTATTTTTTATGTTTTCCATCGTCCCTAAATGATGACTCTTCAACTCCATTTTCAACTTAGGGAAGAGGTAGAAATCGCACGAAGCTAGATCTGGGCTGTATGGAGGATGTGGAAGTACTTGAATGTTTTTCTTCGCCAGAGATTCTATAATTGAGAGCGCAGTGTGAGATGGCGCGTTATCGTGGTGCATCCCCCAATCGTCTGCAATGTCTATTCTGATTCGCTGAACTGTTTTAGAAGTCGTTCCAAGATAGCTTTGCAAAAGACGTGATTACCTGTCTGTCCTGAAGGTACAAACTCCTTGTGCAATAATTAAAAAAACAATAATTAGTGTTTTCACCTTGGACTTACTCATACGTGCTTTCTTAGGACGAGGAGAATTTTTTGTGTGTTTGGTTTCAGGATCGTACACAAAAACCCATGATTATAACTTTATCCAAAAAATTATGCTCCATTTCGAGTCTTTCAAGTAAATCTTGACAAATTTTGACTCTGTTCGCTTTCTCCTCCACAGACAAGTCTTTCGGCACTAGTTTTGAACAAATTTTTCGGATGTACGTTTTATGAACTGCATTTTTATCCAAACCAGTTTCTTCTGCAACCGCTCTGACACTGAACCGGCGGTCTCTCTCCATCACAGCTATAACAACTTCCACATTTTCATCGCTTGCTGACGAGATTGGTCTTCCACAACGAGGGTCGTCTTCAACATTTTTTCGGCCCTCTTTGAAAGCTTTGTGGCCCTTACAAAACATAGTTTTCGATAGAGTGGCATCCCCATTAGCTTAGTTTAAAGAAGCAAATGTCTCAGGTGGTAGATTTGTTACGTTCACAAGGAAATTTTGAATAGCGTTAGCGCTGTTTAAACATACCTGATCGCAAAAAACGTAACGGGATAGGAAAAACGCATACACAAAAAGATGTAGTGTCATACTAATGAGATTAGAAAACACCCACCCATAATTAAACAGATGGTGCAAGACTGACTTTATAAATCTGGTATGAATATGTAGCCTAGGTAACTAGCTACCCACTCGTATACGTCACGGAGTAGCTGCATTACTCAGTCGTTTATGGGATATTCAGTAAACTTTAAAGATTCGCATTATATCCTCACGAAGAGTTATCCCATTCATGACATATATTAACAGATATATATATATATATATATATATATATATATATATATATATATATGATATATTATATATATATAATTATATATATATATATAATATACATCATTATATGTAATGCATATATATATATATATATATATATATTAATATATATATATATTTATATATATATAATATTATATAATAATATATATATATATATATATTATATATTATATATATATATATATCATCCTATTAATTAATAAAATTTATTCTTCTTCCTCTCATTTTCTGACATTTGCTTCAATGTAAAAATTTGATTTATACATCCTTTATCGCTTCTAAATGCACCTTGTTCTTCAACAATCGGTCCCTCAGTCATTCGACGCACTCTTTCAACCAAAATACCAGTATATATCTCCCTACTGAAAGGCGAAAAAAGGAAGAGGCTTCGAATCCTATATCTTCCATTTTACTCTTATATAAGGGTACTAACACTGCTCTACTCTAATCAATCGGAAAAAAAAGTTTTCTCTGCTTGTCCGATCAATATGAAATTTTGAGGGCTTTTGCAGTCGGAGAAGGTACATATTTATTATGTAGATCATTTTTATGTATATGAAATAGCTTTGCCTCTGGGCATGGAGAAATAATCGAAAAAATGTTTTTATGTAAATGTTATTTTTTAGTACACACACACACACACACACACACACACACACACACACACACACACACACACACACACACACACACACACACACACACACACACACACACACAACACACACACACACAAATGTATCCCCCCAATTATATACGCTCTAAAAAGTTGAAATTGATTCGATGAGTAGAAAAGACATTATCGCAAATTTTCACCTTTTATTCAATATTTTTCTTATTTTGCTTATCCAATCAATATCAAATTTTCTTGGCGTATATAGTTGGGGAATATACATCTTTTTTTTTTAAATAATTTTTTTTAAACTAAAAAAAAATTTTATTTAAATTTCCAAAATATTTTTTATTTTAAAATTTGTTCCATGCTCAGAGGCAAAGCTTGCATATACAAGAATATGATCTAAATCAAAATTTTTGCATCTCTTCCCAACTACATAAGCCATGAAAATGTCACTCTGATCGGATGACCAGAAAAAAAAAAATCCCTCAAATTTTCATTTTTCAAACCCATTTTTAGCTTTATTCGGAATTCGATCATTGCTGAGATTTGATTTCAGAAAACTAAATATGTTGAACAATAACCTTTCTGATAATGATAATGATAACCTTTGCTTAATTCAAGTTTCAAGTTATTTTGAAAAAAACTCTAAAATGTCAAGAACATAGTTTTGCTTTAAATAAAAATACACAGCAAATCAATAGAGAAACAAAAAATAATACTGAAATCGACGCTTTAGGGGTCAGATAAAGCTGCAGTTTGCTTTTAATTTGATGCAAATTAGCTGAAAACTATGAAAATTATGACTATTTCCGGATTGGGGCTGATCGAAAAATCCCATAGCCAAAATAAAAACCAGCCATTCATTAGCGTCCAGATTTATTCACTTTTATGTTATTCACATTCAACTAATTTACTTGAAAGTGCTCTCATATACTTTTCCTTATAACCCTTATTTTTTCCTCTCTATCCATGACCAGACTAACTTAAATTTATATAAAACTGCAAAATGATTTGGTATTTCCATTCCTAACCCCTCACTGATTTAACATCCTTCTCATACTTCAATATATTTTTCACCAGCACAAAATCAATCATACTTTTCACTTCGAAACCATCTTTACCTACACCATCTCTCGTATACTTATGGCTCCTCTTGTGCTCGAAGGATGTATTACTTACACGCATACCTCTCCCCTCAAAGAAATCAATCATCTTCCTACCATTCTCATTTCTTCACATCCCTAAAGGCCACTATTATACCATATCCATCTCGATCACCTATCCAACCATTCAAGAGGCCCAACACATGATTGAAACTTGTACTCACCAAGTCCTAAACATCTTTCAGATTATCCCAGGAAGTTCCACTCTCCTCAACATTACCCTTAGAAGGACAATATGCTACAACCATACATACCTTGACATTCTCAAACTTGAATTCAATCATTAGTATTTTAGTACTCACACAAACAAAATTTACTATAGCTCTGTGTAACAAGTCATTCATCAGAATCGCAACTCTCTCTCTCCCCTTATCATTCCTCTCCAATATAGCACGCAGCACACATTTCACCCCACATCACTCGTCTTCTCCGCTTTCTTTCATCTCTGTTTGAGTCATAGCAAGCATATCAAATTTACCTTTTCAAAATACATCCATCACCTCTCTCCTCTTATCCTCGCATTTATATCTCTAACATTTCATGTACCCAAATGTTTCATACAGTTTTTTCCGAAAGATACAAGGTCGCTAACTGTGATTACGACCAGGTTCGAGACATGCATAAGCATTCCTAGAAAAAAGATAAGTGGTAGCTGGTCCCCAACCCAACTCCTACTGTCCTTTTAGTGGCCTTCTACGACACGCAGAATATACGCTGTGAAAATTCTTTCTGCCCCACCCACACCTAGTAGGTGTTGTCTGTAATAGTATTTTATGGTATGTGTGTGCGATAATAGAGAGTCTATCCAGTGTAAAAAGAATGTGGATGTGAGCGCATTATATATATATATATATATATATATATATATATATATATATATATATATATATGAAAAATATATATGTATATATATATAATATATATCTTATATATGTGTGTGGGTGTGTGTGTGTGTGTGGGTGTGTGTGTGTGTGTGTGTGTGTGTGTGTGTGTGTGTGTGTGTGTGTGTGTGTGTGTGTGTGGATGCGATGAAGTGACCTTTCTTGCACCATATTTGGAGAGGGGGGCACGATATCACTTGGGCAAGTGTTGTGAAGCAAGCAAGTTACAAATAATAGCATAAACTATAATGGAGGAAATATATGAAAATAATTGCCGTGGGATCGGAGACACCGGTGCTGTGTCCATTTCTTATTACTGGAAAGATATGAGGGATGGAGCTTTTTGCAATCTCTTCTACCAAAAAGAGGGAACAAAATGTGTTCCTATAGGAGTCTATAGTAACTCGAGACCAACGGAACTTGTCCTTCGCATGATATGTTGGCTGGTTTCTTCAGCAAATCTGAAGAACACCAGAGCTGCTGATATAAAACCTTTTATATAAGGGGAGCAGAAAGAAAGGCCTGGTCAATGGAGAAAAAGCGTGTGATTTATTAGTGTTCCTTGCATACAAGGCAAAATAAACCCTCCAAGAGTCATTCATGGGTAAAAATGGGAGAAATGTTTCTGATGAGGGTTGAGATTGACAGAAAGAATATAGAAAGAAATCTCGACACCAGGTTCAACAGCATAGCAACAAATATAAGTTTAGGAAAGACCCCCAGTAAAGATCTGGACTAGAAATTATTGAAAAAAGAAGTTAAAGAATTTGTATAATCACGATGAAGAAATAGAAAAAAAAATCAAACTTATATCTTAAGGAAAGCTACTACATACGTTAATTATCCAACATTAAAAAAAAGAGATGCGTTAGTTTTGGAAGTACGTATCAGAAAACCGAGAAATAAATATTAATGACTTTATGGAATATAGGCTTAAGAGGAATTTCAAAGAAGTTGAAGGATATGTCATGATTAAACAGAAGCTATGTATACTCAAATATATTAAGGAAAGAAAAAGAGTGAGACCAAAAGAGACCCCACCAACAGTAATGGGTTTCGAAAATAATAAAGAAAAAACATTAAGTATAGTGGAAGATGAACTAGAGCTGAGAGGGTAATTA
>JABUQX010054241.1:30000-42500 GCA_015478945.1 Trachelipus rathkii | reverse complement strand
CAAAGGAAGTGATATTGAGTGTGCCTAAAGTAGGAAGTAAGAATGTAACAAGCGAGATGTGGAATAAAGAGGTGATGAAAGCGGTTTAAGGTAAAAAAAAGAAGCGTGTTGAATGTACTAAAAGCAAATGATTAAGTTTCAAAAGAAAGATGTTGGAATTATATAAGGAGGAAAAAAGAAATACTAAAAAGGTACATACGTAGGAGAAAAGAAGAAAGAAGGTAAATGAACAGTTTGGAAGGAGGATGAATGAGGACATACAAGGGGAATAGGAAGCTCTTCTGGAAGGTAGCGCGCGAAAGCTTAAGAATGAGAATAAGGGAACTTGCTTAGAATAATGAATAGGAATGGTGCTTTTGTAACTGATGAAAAGGATGTGAGGGGAGTGTGAAAGAAAACACTTCGAAAAATCTGGATAATATTTAACAGTAATGATGAGTGTGTAGGGAATTGTTGGTTGATTGGCAAGAAGGAATAGAGTATTTGATGGGGATGAGGTATTAGTAAGGAGGAGTAATGGGTAGAGTGAGAAAGTGAAGAATGGTAAATCTGCAGTATAGGATGAAATTACTAGTGAAATGATCAAGAGAGGAGGCGAGATGGTGATTTGATGGATGTGGAAGTTGTGTTAATAAAAGCTGGTTTATGGAAGGATATAGTTCCAAGAGGATTGGAGGAGAGCGGAATAGTACCCTTATAGGTAAGGTAAGGAGAAAAGGGGAATTGTAGAAATTATAGGGGAATAAGTTTATTGAGTGTGTTAGGGAAGGTATATGCTGGTATTTGGTCGAAAGAGTGCGTCGATTGACTGAGGACTGATTGGTGAAAGAACAAGGTGCGTTTAGGAAGTGGTAGAGATGTGTGGATCAAATCTTTACATTGAAACAAATGATTGAGAAAATTGAGGAGAAGAATAAATTATATTTAGGTTTTATGGATTTACAAAAGGCGTATGATGGAGTTAATAGGGAAGCTTTATGGCAGTATTAGTGAATATATGGTAGTTGGTGGTAGGCTTTCTTTGAATAACAAAAGTAGTATGACGATAGGAAGCGTTGTGTAAGAATAAATGGGTTCAATTGGTGATTAGGTTTAAGGATTAATATGGGGAATGAGACCAAGTTGTGTTATGTCTCCTGGTTATTCAATTTGTATATATGGATGGACGGAGTTATGAAAGAATTCGAGGTGGGATGGCAGGAAATGGTGTTAGAATGATGGAGAATTGGAGATGAAGTAGAGGGTGCCCTACCTATTAATGCGATGATTTGGTTTCTGTGTGGGCGAAATCTGAAAGAGAGTTGATGAGGATTGTAGAGAGATTGGCAGGGTATGGTAAAAGAGGGGTTTGAAAGTAAACGTAGATAAGAGTAAGGTTATGGTTGGGAGTGAGGGACAGTCCTCAGTGGTTTGAAGTTATGTTAAGATGTGAGCAAGGCTGGAGCAAGGTCTGGAGGTTTAAATTATTAGGGTATGTGTTGGCATAGAAGGGAACGATGATGCAGAGTGTAGTAGGAAAGTTGTGAATTCAGGAAGGTTGCTGTTGCAATTAATCGTTGGTGAATGTAAAGGGGACTAAAGTCTTGAGTGCGCTAGAGTCTTACATGAGGGTATGTTGTTAACTGTGTTATTGTATGGTAGTGAGACTATGGTCGGGAATAAGAAGTATAGATCTTAAAGTTCAATGTGTTCAGATGACAATCTTAGGGGATTGCTAGGTGTGAGAAGAATTAATAAAATTGAGGAATGAACTTATTAGAGATTTGTGTGTGTGAAGAAAGGGTAAATGAGAGAATAAATGAAAGTTGTTGAGATGGTTTGGTCGATGTGGAAAGGATGAATGAAGTCGGTTGGTTAAAGCGGATGTATAGTGGAGAGTGTGTGGGAACCGACCGGCTGGGAGGCCGCGAGGAGAAAGTGGATTGAGTCGGTGAAACGAATGTCTGAAGGAGAGAAATGTAGTGAGTTTTGGCAGAGGCGAGAATAAAAGTGCATGATAGGAAGGAAAATGGCGGGGTTTGTATGGGCATGGTACTTGGCCCACCTGCGGGCCAAGGGATAACCCTTACATTGACGATTTACCATAGTGAGTCCTGCGCGGTCCCATAAGCTCTTACGGTGATTTGCTGCTTGACGAGTTTTCACTAATAATGGTACAGAGGGGGGCGGTAAGGCTGGGCTTCTTTTCGACTTGTGTCATGTTCTCCTACTGCTTTCTTTTCCGATGCTTGTAGCGACCTTTTACTGCCAATCTTGGGAAAAAAAGGTAGATAAAGAAAGAAAGAAAAGAAGAAAGAAAGATATATATATATATATTATATAATATATATATATATATATATATATATATATTATAATTATATATATATATATATATATATTACTAATATATATATATTTTAAATATTATATATATATATATATAATATTCAAACGATCACTGCTAAAACTTTTTGCCGTAAGCATATATTCGTAGCCTCGAGTATTAAAGAACTATTTTTATGCTTATGTTTATCCAAAATGACTACTCGAAAATATGACTTTGAATCAATAGTTCAATAGATGCATAGGAGGGATGGGTGGGGTAGGGGGACTGCTGGATGGATGCGTTTGATTTACTGATTACTGATTTACTGAATTTACTGCCTTTTAAAAATCAGAACTATCGCGGTTTAGTGTGAATTTTATCAAAGAACTTATTTATTTTATTGCCATGTCAGGATTAAAATTGTATTTTATGTTATGTATTGGTTAAAAAACTTTGTTGTCTTTCCAATTATTCGTTGGGGATTATGATATTTAAGACGATTTATGAGAATTTTTGTTAAATTTCGAAGTTGATGTAAAAATTTCGGTACGTTAGCATTATATTCGTTTCAATATGATGATTAGACAGGGTTATGCTAAATTTTGTTAAATATTACAATGTTAATGTAAAATTAACCATGATTATGTTTTAGAAGATATGCTTGAAAAAAGGGGGAGAATAGGGTACGTTTTGTACGAAGTGTTAGGTACTTTACTGTTATTAAGTGCGGAAGTTTGTTTATGTTAGTAGTTTATTCGTGCGTAAGGCGTGTTAGGTTTGTCGTTTGTACATTATTTCTTAGTTCAAGTTATGTTATGTTAGCTTTATTAATGTAAAACTTGTTACGTTAGCATAATTCGATGGTTAGTATATAAAAAACTGATTTTGTGTTATGTTTTTAGTGTTCGAAATTGATACTCGAAATATGCCCTGAATCAAGTAGACAAGTAGATTTCAAAAGGTTCATGGTGGGAGGTGTGGGTGGGAAGATTGATGTTTGATTACTGATTTTACTGATTACTCCTTTTAAAATCAGTAAACTATTACAATTTACTATGATATTTTATTCAAAGAACTTATTTTTGATGTTATGTTGGTTAAAAACTTTGTTATGTTTACAGTTATTCGTGGTCTGTATGATAATTAGACATGTTATGATAAAATTTTTGTTAAATATTACTGTGCTCAATGCTAAAATTAACGTGAATATGTTTAGAGATATCTTAAGAAAAAGTATGAATTTAGGTTACGTTTTGTATGCAATGCTAGTTACTTACTGGTGTTAGTGTGGAACTTTGTTAATGTTAACTGTTTTATTCATGTTTAAGTGTGTTAAGTTTGTCGTTGTATATTATTTTCTTATTCATTTATGATTCTATGGTAGCTTTATTAATGTAAAAACCTTGTTATGTTAGCATATATTCGCCGGTTATAATGGTTAGTATATAAAGAACGCATTTTTGTGCTATGTTTTATTCCGAAATGAATACTCGAAATGCGACGTTAAATCAATAGTGCTAATGAAAATTAACAAATGATCATGTTTAGAGATATCTTGAAAATGTGAATAGTTACGTTTTGTATGCTGTGCTAGGTACTTTAGTGTTGTTAATATGGAACTTTGTTAATGTAAGTAGTTTATTCGTGCGTAAGTGTGTTAGGTTTTGTCATTGTACATAATATTCTTAGTTCTGGTAATGCTAGTTAGCTTTATTTAATGTGAAAAAAATAATGTTACGTTAGCATATATTCGTGCGTTAGCTTATATTAAAAACTTATTTTTCTACTATTTATCCGAAAGAAAACTTCGATATGTGATCTGAATCATTTGATCAATAGATCAATAGATCATCAACGGGTGGGTAGGGAGGGGATGGGTGGGGTCGGGTGGCTTGATTTACTGATTACTGAATTTACTGACTTAAATTCGGTAAACTATTACACTTTTACTATTGATATTTTTATTCAAAGAACTATTTTATGTTATGTTTGAATAAAACTTTGTTATGTTTGCCATTATTTGTTGGGGGATTATGATATTTAGTAAGGTTATGATAAATTTTGCTAAATATTACTATATTAATGTAAAAAACGTTGTTACGCTAGCATATATTCGTTGGTCTGTGAATGATAAATCGGTAACAAGGTTATGAATATCATTTGTTAATGTGTTATACTTTAGTCAATGTATAGATTAAACAGTATTAATTGTTAGAGATAATGTTTATGAATAATAATATAAGTATGTGAAAATAGGTTATACGTATTGCTAAGTGATCTACTGTAGTTACTTACTTAGTTATGTATAAATGATAGAGTGAATACTTATTGTTTAAATGAGTGAGTGAATAGATTGATTCGTGTATAGTATAAGTTGTTATTATAGGTTTGTCGTCATTGTACAAATATATTTCTTATAGCTTTACATGTTACCATGTTTAGCTTTTATTGACTGTATGTAGAAACTATTTATTACGTTAGTAGATTACATTAGACCATGATTATGATAATTTATACTGTCATTATTGTTAAGGTAGTATGGATACTTATGATTAATGTTACCAGTATTATTACTCTAATTAAATTATTGTTGCTAAGTTGATTTGTTGTTATATATATAAGCTATATATGTTACATATATAATTCTTATTAGTATCATGTGATACCATTATAGACTTTATTAATAGTTAGAAAAATAACTTTGTTATAAGTAGTAGTACATATATACGTGATTACAGTGTGAGTATTATATTTCATTATTAATGTTTACTTAAACGATACTCCTAAAAATATTGCATCAATATGAATCATGATGTTAAGTTTAGTTAATTGATAGGCTGATTATTATGTTACGGTTTTATGTGATAAGTATGTTATTAATATCGCCAGTTTAGCTTTATAGTAAGTAAATAACATTATTACTATTTATTTATGTTATTTATCCTTTAGGTATTAAGTAACTTTATGATTATAAAAATTATATACTATCGCGTCAGTCTATATTGTAATATGTACATCTTAGCGATTACACTTTGATTTTAGTGTTTGAAATGTAATTAACAAAACTCGAGTGAAGATGGTTAGTACGATTATGGAGCTCTGACAAAAACAAGTGCACTGAGGGTTACCATTTTGAGTATGTTATGTAGATAAAATTACGAAAATCTGGTAATAAAATTGTGAAACAAAGGTGACATAATTAAAATAGTTTTACTCCGATTTTATTTGAGCTTTCTCTTAATGAGCTCTGTGTGTATCTGTCCTCCGTTGTACTGTACCTATTACATTAGTATCTCAGGAGAGCCTGGATCGAGCCGGTTCAATAAAAATCGTTCATTTCATAATAAATCATTTGTGATAGTCAAAAGATGTGATCATAACCGTAATAGACCACTAGTATCTGTACTGATTGTGTTGAAAACTTGTGTCTTATAACTAGAAAAATTATATTACTACATTATAATAATAAATATAATAGTTTCAAATTATAGAGTACACGAAGAGGTTATAGAGTAATATTAACACTCAGCCAACAGTGGCATAATAAACGTTAAGTAATATGAATGTTTGTCTATCTAAATTTGTCATGTATCACGCATCTGCTCCTTAATATAAAATCTGTACTAGTTTGAGTTGTGATGCGTTTATTAGGATTATGCTACTGACAAAGCGTGCAGGTAGGGTTACGCTTCTCTCGCGTTAGAGGAACCGTACCAGCTGTTAGTGCTAGCTTGAGCGTGTGCCCCACTGGTTGCCCACAGTGCCGCCCCGTCCTCTTCGCGCTCCAACAGCGGCTCCATGCGAGCGCGTTTAAGTGTGTCAGTTGCGCCCGCGGCCCGGTATCACATATAAAATATCATATCGAGCCAAAAAACAACGGGATGTTTCAAGACCGTAGTTAACTGACTTAATAGTAGCGAACATAACACATTTGCACATAGAAGGGTTGATAATACACACAAATATTATAACGACATTGAGAAAATCATGATCATATTTTAATGACACGAATATTACTCTCTTTGTATATAATAGTGATGCAAAATATATAAACATACCTAAAAATAATCAATTTTTTTTTTTGTATTATTATGATTCAAATTAAAATTGTGATACGCGAGAAATCGATCACTAAATTTATACTATATATGTGCTGAGAGTTATACCTTAAAATAATCAAAATTTCGAAATTTGAGATTATCTATACAAAAATAATCGAGTATATTACGAGATAAAGAATATGTAAGAATGAATTGAGAGTTGTGTACAAAGATTGATAATGTAAGTTATTTAGGTGTATATACTAGAATATCCCATATGAGAATTCCAAATTATGTTCTCCGAATAACTCTCTTGATCAATATAAATGTATATTGTAATATAACTTGATGATAATATTTATATAAGATAAAATATTAACCTAGAATTACCAATAGATCAATGATTCAATAATATACATATAAGATCAATAATAATGGTTTGGAATACAAGAGTGTAGATGAGGTGGTTGATTTATACTTCTGAATTTTACTGATTTTAAGGGTATGTAAAACATGCAATTTAGTAAATAAATTGAAATTTATATTTGGAATACTAAATAGATTCTATAATAAGTAACTCAATAGTATCAAATATAGATCATAATATGAATCATAGATCACTATGTTGGACATGGAGTTTTATGATTGGGTCGGTTATTGAATTAACTTAGATATTTTAACTGTTGAAATTTAGGAAAAATTTAAATAATGACAATTTTGCTAAAAAATATGACTTGAATCAATAGATGATTAGATTAAAATAAATCGACACATCACGCGACCAGGCTCTGAGGAGGGTAATTGGTTTAATATAATATACTTAGAATTACTGATTTAACTTGAATTTATAGGGTATGTAGATAATAACGTAATAGTATTTAATTTTTATAAGTATATAAACAATAAATGATATAATGAAAAATTTTATTATTTATTTATTTATTTATTTATTTATTTATTATTATTTATTTTATATATATTATTACTTGACGGTTCTGAAACCATTATTTCAGTAATATAAATCTACAGATTATCCCATATAGAAGAACATATATAAAGATACCAATATTGTTGTTATACGAATGTATTTATTAACTCGGCCACGCCAGCAGCACCAAGTACACCTATATTATATATATATATATTTATATATATATATATATATAATATACCAAGAGATCCAACTCTATCTAAAATCCTATTGCTACCAACTCTTCTCTAGAAATTACACTCTGAATCCTCTCAGGAAATTTCAGCCTTTTACGAAGAGTTCTGATTTAAAAAAGGGGTAAAGTACTGTTGACGGACTTTCGGCGAATTAAAATTGTCTGATGACGAGCTACGTCACCATCTAACTTACCATCCAAATTTTAGCATGATACGATAAGTTCGGAGTCGGAGGCAGGCAGGCAATCGGAGTCGAAGAAGGAACCGCCACCGCGGAAGGCAACGGAATGCCGTAAAAAAAACGATTCCTTACAGAAATGTTTTTCGACTCAAATTCGATTCGGAATCGTAATCTTTGACGCCTAATAATATAATAAAATGAATAATAATGATAATAATAATAATAATAATGTGTATGGTATGCGCCACGTATTCTACTCAAACTTCAGTCTTTAATGGCGGAAGGAAATAACATAGGCTACCACTTTATAATATTATCTATTTTTAAGTATATTTTTAATGTTTAAATATTTTGAGAGCGGTTTAAACATAATATTGATATAATTTAAGCAAAACAAAAACAGTAGCAAATAAAATAATCAAATATTATTCATTGATTAGATTAATTTATATTATTAGGTTATTTGCAGCTGACGGCAGTCAGCTTGTTTTTACCATAGTGTGAAATTTTGCACTCACAATCACACACTAGGTATTTATATATTATTATATCATATATATATATATATATATATATATATATGTATATATATATACATATCACTCACATATTTAATATATATATCATATATATATATATATATATATATATATATATATATATATATATATATATATAATAAATATATATATATTATATAATATATATATATATTATATATTACATATATATATATATATATATAGAGATATATATATATAATTGGATACATACTTATATATATATATATATATATATATATATGCAAGTAGAATTTAGATATTCTTTTTGAAGATCGAAAGAGGATTATCGAGTTGTTGTTGTAAAAAAAAATAATTAAGCTAGGCATTCTTAATATAGAAATTTAACCAATTTATAATAAAATTATTATTAAAATTATTATTAAAATTTTTTTTTTTCTTCTTCTCTTCTTCTTCTTCTTCTTCTTCTTCTTCTTCTTCTTCTCTTCTTCTTTCTTCTCTTCTTCTTCTTCTTCGTTCTTCTTCTTCTTCTTCTTCTTCTTTCTTCTTCTTCGTTTCTTCTCTTCTTCTCTTCTTCTTCTTCTTCTTCTTCTTCTTCTTCTTCTTGCTTCTTCTTCTTCTTCTTCTTTCTTCCTTCTTCTTCTTCTCTCTTCTTATTGTGCTTCTCTTTTTCTTTTCTTTTCTTTTTCTTTTTCTTTTTCTCTTCTTCTTCTTCTTCTTCTTCTTTTTCTTCTTCTTCTTCTTCTTCTTCTTCTTCTTCTTCTTCTTCTTCTTCTTCTTCTTCTTCTTCTTCTTCTTCTTCTTCTTCTTCTTCTTCTTCTTCTTCTTCTTCTTCTTCTTTGGAACAAAAGTTCCATTAAGGAATCAATTGGACCTTTAGTGGACATTAATGGTAATTTAAAATCAAACAGTGCTGATATGACAAACATTTTAAATAATTTTTTCTCCACAGTTTTTACGAAAGAGAATCTAGATAGCCTGCCTAGCATGGAAGACATAAGGGATTTTCATGCAGACAACATTTTAGATACATTTGAAATTCTAGAAGAGGAAGTTGTTTTCCAGATTGATAAACTATTAATAAATAAATCACCTGGACCAGATGGATATTATCCATTGCATCTCAAAATTTTGAAAGACATATTAGTGAAACCTTTGACAATGCTTTTCAATAAGTCTTTAAAGGAAGGAATAGTTCCTCATGATTTCAAAATGGCTAATATAACTCCCATTTTCAAAAAAGGAGATTGTAAGGTTCCGAATAACTACAGACCAATTAGCTTGACTTCTATAGTAGGTAAAATTTTTGAAGCAATACTAACTAATAGGCTAGTTGCACATCTTGAAGATCATGGATTGCTCAAGAATTCCCAACACGGTTTTAGAAGAAATAGATCATGCTTAACAAATTTGCTTAGGAATTTTTTTAATGTGGTTATTTCATTAACGATGTAGATAATAATAAATCCTTCGATGTCATTTACTTAGACTTTTAAAAGGCATTTGATACTGTCCCTCATCAAAAATTATTGGAAAGTTAGATAAACACTTTAAGGATATTGGTCTGTGAACGTCAATTCAACTCGATTTTACTTTATTCAAATACAAGAATTAGTAGTATCCTGAATATGGTAAAATCAAATTAAAAAAAATTGAAATCATTTAGAAAATGTTATAAGTACATCGTAAAATGAATTACGGCTTGTAGTAGCTTTGATGTTCATGGCTTGCAAAGTATCCGTTCTAGGATGGTGATATCATCAATCCCACTTTCGCCTTAACCTGTAATAAATAGCTTTGATGTTCACCGCATAGAACATCTGTGTACAAACTAACTGCTAATGGAATAACTGTAGTATAGAACATATCTTTCTAGACGGTGATCAATCGCTCATGCTGAATAACGTAGTTGATGGCCTTACTGAGTTAGCAAACTTCATATGTCACATTGACACGAGGACACATCCAACGCACATAAATAAACAAAAATTACTTAACCATACTATGATGTTTTTGCTTAGAAGCAGATCTGCTCAAGTAGCAGACTTTCATTATGTTACATAGAAATAGGTAAAATAATATACTTATTTCAAAAATACATAACAGGTTGTTTTAAATAACAGTAGACATCATCCAACAAATTAAAAAACAAAAATACAAACAGACTAAACCTTGAGTGCGACAAAATGTAAAGTCTTTGCTGTCCGGTGTGTCTGTAGTTCGTGTAGTTCTTCTTCTTCTTCTTCTTCTTCTTCTTCTTCTTTTCTTCTTCTTCTTCTTCTTCTTCTTCTCTTCTTCTTCTTCTTCTCTTCTTCTTCTTCTCTTCTTCTTCTTCTTTCTTCTTCTTCTTTTTCTTTTCTTTTTCTTTTTCTTTTTCTTTTTCTTTTTCTTTTCTTTTTCTTTTTGTTTTCTTTTTTCTTTTTCTTTTTCTTTTTCTTTTCTTTCTTCAGTTTCTTCTTCTTTTCCTTTTCTTTTTCGTCTTCTTCTTCTTCTTCTTCTTCTTTCTTCTTTTCTTCTTCTCTTCTTCTTCTTCTTCTTCTTCTTCTTCTTCTTCTTCTTCTTCTTCTTCTTCTTCTTCTTCTTCTCTTCTTCTTCTTTTCTCTTCCTTCTTCTTCTTCTCTTCTTCGTCTTCTTCTGCTTCTTCTTCTTGTTCTTCTTTCTCTCTCTTCTTGTGCTCTACTATTTCTTAAAAAGATTCTTCTTTCCGTTTTCCCTTATTTGTAATAATCTATTATTATTATTCTTATTATTATTATTATTATTTTTATTGTACTATATTTTCTATTTATATTATTATTATTATTTATTATTATTATTATTATTATTATTATTATTATTATTATTATTATTATTATTATTATTATTATTATTATTATTATTATTATTATTATTATTAATTATTATTTATTATTATTATTATTATTATTATTATTATTATTATTATTATTATTCGTAAGTGATAAAATTGTTATTAACATTTTTTTTATTATTATTATTATTACAAAATTCACCTGAAATTACTCCTTAATATTATTATTATATTATATTATTATTATTATTATTATTATTATTTATGTATTATTATTATATTATTTTATTATATTATATTATTATTTATTATTATTTTATTTTATTATATTATTATTATTATATTATTATTATTACTGTTTTTATTATTGTTATTATTTTGTTTTATAGACGGAAAGGTATCAAATTTTTTCGCCAGTAGATTTATTTATTTATTTATTTTATATTTATTTTTATTTATTTATTTATTTTTTTTTTTTTTATTTTTTTTTTTGCAAGCTGAATTTTAGACCTGAAACAAAATAAGTACAAAAAATTTAATTAAAGGTCAATGGAACTTCCTCCCTTTTGCCAAGCATATTATCAGATATCACAAACAATTTAATAGGTTTTAAATTACTGGAGCAGCAAAACGTTTTGAACGCATTTTTATTTTATATTTTATATTTTATTATTATTATTTTGATCTTCTGGGACACGTGCACACTCATCTATATATATATATATATATATATATATATAATATATATTATAATATATATATATTATATATATATATATATATATATATATATATATATAAATAATATATATATATATACATATTTATAAATATATATATATAAATAATTTAAATTATTTATATATATCATATCTTTATATATATATATATATATATATATATATATATATATATATCAATTATATATATATTCATATATATATATTATATATATATATATATATATATATATATATATATATTATATACTATATATATTTATAATATACTATATATATACTGATATATATAATTTACATACTATATATTTCCAGGCGCTATAGCTTTTTTTTTTTTTTTTATTGTTCGCTTTTTCTTTTATTTTTTTTTTTTTTTTTTTTTTTTTGCAGGGGGGCCCATATTTCCCATGGCCTTCTCTACTTTTTTTAGACACTAGAAAATTTAAAGTATCATATCTGTAATATATAAAGTGCAGAGGTTGAATTATTTTATTATAAATTCGTCGCGTCAGGAACAAATCTCTTAAGTTCCTTTAGTTAAAAGTAAACTTGAAGCCATCAGAGAAATTGCAACATTAGAATTTCAAGCAGATTTTTGAAGAATGTGCAAGCTGAATCAGAGCTGGGTATTGAAATTGTTGTACCAAGAATTAACAAGTTCCAAAAATTACAGACCCAAAACATTCCTACTTCCGAACCACAAACTTATTATTGTACATCCTTTTTTTATACCA
>JABUQX010054241.1:5000-17500 GCA_015478945.1 Trachelipus rathkii | reverse complement strand
AAGATATGTTCTATACTTACAGTTATCAATTACAGTATTGTAACAGATGTTTCTATGCGAGTAACATTCAAAGCTATTTATTACAGGTTAAGGCGAAAGTGCGATTGATGATATCACCATCCTAGAACGGATACTTTGCAAGCCATGAACATCAAAGCCTACTACAAGCCGTAATTTCATTTTACGACTTGCTTTACCACTTATAACATTTTTTTCTTAAATGATTCAATTTTTTTTAATTTGATTTACCATATTAGGATACTACATAATTCTGTATTTGAATAAAGTTTAAAATCGAAGTTGAATTGAACGTATCACAGGACCATATCCTTAAAGTGTTATCTATAACTTTCCCAAAATTTTGATGAGGGACCTCCACCTGTATCAAATGCCTTTATTTTTTTAAAAGTCCCATACGCGAATTGGGACACTCGAAAGATTTATTATTATCACATCGGTTAATAACCACATTTAAAAAAATTCTAAGCAAATTTGTTAAGCAGATCTATTTCTTCTACAAACCGTGTTGGAAAAATTCTTGAGCAATCCATGAATCTTCAAAGAAATCTGTGCAAACTAGCCTATTAGTTAGTTATTGCCTTTCAAAAATATTTACCTACTTATAGAAGTTCAGCTAATTGGTCCTGTAGTTATTTCGGAACCTTACGAATTCTCCTTTGGAAAAATGGGAGTTTATATTTAGCATTTTGTTTTGAAATTCATGCAGGAACTATTCCTTGACTTCCTTCCTTTAAAGAACCTTATTGTGAAAAGCATTGTGTCAAAGGTTTCAACTAATATGTTCTTTCCAAATTTTGAGATGCAATGGATAATATCCATCCTGGTCCAGGTGAGTTTTATTTATTAATAGTTTATCAATCTGGAAAGCAACTTCCTCTTCTAGAATTTCAAATGTATCTAAAATGTTGTCTGCATGAAAATCCCTTATGTCTTCCATGCTAGGCAGGCTATCTAGATTCTCTTTCGTAAAAACTGTGGAGAAAAAATTATTTAAAATGTTTGTCATATCAGCACTGTTTGATTTTAAATTACCATTAATGTCCACTAAAGGTCCAATTGATTCCTTAATGGAACTTTTGTTCCAAAGAAGAAGAAGAAGAAGAAGAAGAAGAGAGAAGAAGAAGAAAAGAAGAAGAAGGAAAGAAGAAGAAGAAGAAGAAGAAAAGAAGAAGAGAATAAGAAGAAGAAGGAAGAAGAAGAAGAAAGAAAGAAGAAAAAGAAAAAGAAGAAGAAGAAGAAAAAGAAGAAGAAGAAGAAGAAGAAGAAGAAGAAGAAGAAGAAGAAGAAGAAGAAGAAGAAGAAGAAGAAGAAGAAGAAGAAGAAGAAGAAGAAGAAGAAGAAGAAGAAGAAGAGAAGAAGAAGAAGAAGAAGAAGGAAGAAGAAAAGAAGAAGAAGAAGAAGATAGAGAAGAAGAAGAAAGAAAGAGAAGAAGAAGAAAGAGAAGAAGATGAGGAAGAGAAGAATAATAAGAAGGCAAGAAGAAGAAGAAGAAGAAGAAGAAGAAGAAGAAGAAGAAGAAGAAGAAGAAGAAGAAGAAGAAGAAGAAGAAGAAGAAGAAGAAATAGAATTTTAATAATAATTTTAATAATAATTTTAATAATAATATTGTCTAAATTTCTATATTAAATAAGCCTATCTTAATTATTTTTTTATGAAATCAAACACCTGATAACGCCTTTACATTCTCAGAAAGAATGTTTGTTTATTCTTAGTTCATATATATATATATATATATATATATATATATATATATATATATATATATATGAGTCTATTTGTTGTGTGTGAGTAAAAATATAATATATATATATATATATATATATATAATATATATATATATATATATATATATATATATATATATATATTTTGTATATATGTGTATATATATATAAAGTATGTTTATATATATATCATATATATATATATTATATATATATATATATATATATATATATATATATATATAAATACCTAAGCTGTGTGATTGTGAGTCAAAATTTCAACTAATGGTAAAAACAAGCTGACTCCGTCAGCTGCAAATAAACCTATAATATAAATTAATCAATCAATGATAATATTTGATTATTTTATTTGCTACTGTTCTTTGTTTTGCTTAAATTAATATCAATATTATTTTTAAACCTCCAAAATATTTTAAACCATTAAAAATATATAAAAATAAATATATATTATAATATGGTAGGCTTTGTTATTTCAATTCCCGATTAAACGACTGAAGTTTGAGTAGATACGATTGCGCATACACATACACATTATTATTATTATTATTATCATTATTATTATTATTATTATTATTATTACGTCAAAGATTCGATTCCAATCGAATTTGAGTCGAAAAACGATTCCTGTAAGGAATCGTTTTTTTTACGCATTCCGATTCTGCCTTCCGCCGCGGTTCCTTCTTCGCTCCGGTCGACTCCGAACGACAGCCTGCCTCCGACTCCGAACTTATCGTATCATGCTAAAATTTGGATGGTAGTTAGATGGTGACGTAACCTCGTCATAGACGAGGTTACGTCCCGTGGGTCCCCCTAAGGGGGACCCCACCCCCTTAAATAAAATCGAAGTGTTCGTATAAGGCTGAAATTTGGTGAGAGGATTCAGAGTGTAATTTCTAGAAAGAGTTGGTAGCGGATTTGGAGGAGTTGGCTCTGGTACCGGTGCTGGAGCTGCTGCGGTGCCGAGTTAATAAACATTCGTATAACAACAATATTGGTATCTTTATATATGTTATTGGGTCTGTAGATTTCGAAAATAATGGTTTCAGAACCATCAAGAAAAAAAATTAAATAAAAAATAAATAAATAAATAAATAAATAAATAAATAAATAAATAAAATTCTTATTCTTTTTGTTTATAACTTAAAAATTTACGTTTTTACATACCCTAAATCAGTAAATCAGTAAATCAGTAAACCAAATCACCATCCAACCACCCTCCATGATCTATTGATCTATTGATCTATTGATCTATTGATTCAAGTCATATTTTTTTAGTAAAATTGTCATGTTTTACATACCCTAAATCAGTAAATCAGTAAATCAAACCACCCAACCTACACTCCTGTCCAACCATGATCTATTGATCTATTGATCTATTGATCTATTGATCTATTGATTCAAGTCAAATTTTTTACTAAAATTGTCATGTTTTACATACCCTAAATCAGAAAATCAGTAAATCAAACCACCCAATCTACACTCCTTGTTGATCCATCGATCTATTGATCTATTGATCTATTGATCTATTGATCTTATTGATTCAGGTCCATATTTTACTAAAATTATACATGTTTTACATACCCTAAATCAGTAAATCAGTAAATCAAACCGGCCATACCACCATACCACACTGCCCACATCATCCATGATTTATTGATCTATTGATCTATTGATCTATTGACCTATTGATTCAAGTCACATTTAACGAGTATCATGGATAAACATACATAAAACAAATTCTTTATACACTGATCAACGAATATATGCTACCGTAACAAAGTTTTCACATTAATAAAGCTTACTTAGCATCATCTGAACTATGAATATAATACACAACGACAAACCTGACACACCTTAAACATGAATAAACTGTTAACGTTAACAAAGTTTCGCACTTAACAACAGTAAAGTAACTAACATAACATACAAAAAACGTAACCTACTCACACTTTGTCATGCATATCTCTAAGATAACAATGTAAATTTATATTAACATGGTAATATTTAACTAAAATTTATCACAACATTGGCTAATTATTATATCGGTCAATGAATATATTATATGCTAACGTAACAAAGTTTTCACATCAATAAAGCAAGCATAGCATCCCCTGAACTAAGAATATAATGTACAACAACAAACCTAACACACCTTAAGCGTGAATAAACTGTTAACATTAACAAAGTTCCACACTTACCAACATTGAAGTAACTAACATAACATACAAAAATGTAACCTAGTCACGTTTTGTCAAGCATATCTCTAACATATCAATGTTAATTTTACATTAACATGGTAATATTCAACAAAAATTCCACCATAATCTTAACAAAGTACCATAATACCTAAAGGATAAATACAAACATAGTAAAGTTTTATCCTCTGTAAAGCTAAACTGCGAATATAACATACTTATCACATAACAACCAGACAAATAAACAGCTATCATTAACAACTTAACCACTGATCTATTGATGCAAGTATTTTGAGTATCGTTTAAGTTAAACATAACATGAAAATCTATACACTGATCAACGAATATATGCTAACCTAACAAAGTTTTCACATTAATAAAGCTAACATGGCATCACATGAACTAAGAATATAATGACAACAAAAACCTAGCTACAACTCTTACGAGCTAATAAACGGTAACATTAACCAAAGTCTCCACCCTTAACAACAGTAATTATTTCCATACAGGTCAAGAATATACGCTAACGTAATAAAGTTTCCACATCAATAAAAGCTAACATAGCGTAACATGAACTAAGAAAATATATATAATGTACAACGACAAACCTAACACAACTTACACACGAATAAACTGTCACCATTAACAAAGTTTCACACTTAACACCAGTAAAGTAACTAACAGTGCATGCAATACGTAACCTATTCATACTTTTTTTCAAACATATCTCTAACATATTAACGTTAATCTTACATTGACACAGTAACATTTAACAAAAATGTATCATAACCTTGACCGATTATCATACAGACCAACGAATTATAGGCTAGCCGTACAAAGTTTTTTACATTATCATAGTAATATTTAACAAAAATTTATCATAACCTTACCTAAATATCATAATCCCCAACAAATAATTGCAAACATAACAAAGTTTTATCCAAACATAACATAAAAATAACAAAGTTTTATCCAAACATATCATAGTAAAGTGTAATAGTTTACCGAATTTAAAGCAGTAAATCAGTAAATCAAGCCACCCGACCCCACCCATCCCCTCCCTACCCACCCGTTGATGATCTTTTGATCTATTGATCAAATGATTCAGATCACATATCGAGTATCATTTCGGATAAACATAGTACAAAAATAAGTTCTTTATATACTAACCAACGAATATATGCTAACGTAACATTATTTTCACATTAATAAAGCTAACATAGCATTACCAGAACTAAGAATATAATGTACAATGGCACAAAACCCTAACAAACACCTTAGCACCGAATAAACTACTTAACATTAACAAAGTTCCATACTTAACAACACTAAAGTACCTAGCACAGCATACAAAACGTAACCTATTCACACTTTTTTCAAGCATATCTCTAACATATCATTGTTAATTTTTCATTAACACTATTGATTTACTTCGCCATTTCGAGTAATTTCGGAGGATAAACATTAGCACCAAAAAATGAGTTCTTTTTATATACTATCCAGCGAATATATGCTAACATAACAAGGTTTTCACATTAAAAAAGCTAACATAGAATCATATGAACTAAGAAAATAATATACAACGACAAACTTAACACAACTTACGCACTAATAAACAGTTAACATTAACAAAGTTCCACACTTAACACCAGTAAAGTAACTAGCATTTACCATACAAAAAACCGTAACCTATTCATACTTTTTCTAAGCATATCTCTAACATATATAAACGTTAATTTTACATTGACACAGTAATATTTAACAAAAATTATCATAACCATGTCTAATTATCATACAAGACCAACGAATAACTGTAAACATAACAAAGTTTTAACCAAACATAACTAAAAATAAGTTCTTGAAAAAATATCATAGTAAATGTAATATACTGATTTTTAAAAGCCAGGTAAAATCAGTTAAATCAGTAAATCAAACCAATCAACCCTTCCCCACCCCTCCCACCATGACCTTTTTGATCTATTGCATCTATGATTCAGGGCATATTCGAGTATTTCCATTTCGACTAAACATAACACAAAAATAAGTTTTTTATATACTAACCATCGAATTTATGCTAACCTAACAAAGTTTTTTACATTAATAAAGCTAAAAATACCACAAAAAAAAAAAAAAAACATACCTGAACTAAGAAAATATTGTACAACGACAAACCTAACACCCCATACGTACGAATAAACTACTAACATTAACACCAAACTTCCGCACTTAATAACAGTAAAGTAACCTAAACTTCGTACAAAACGTAACCTATTCACACCTTTTCAAGCATATCTCTAACATATCAATGTTTATTTTACATAACATAGAAATATTTAACAAAAAATTTAGCAATAACCGCCTGACTAATCATCATACTAGACAACGAATTGATATGCTAAGCGTACGAAATTTTTACATCACTTCGAATATATTAACAAAAATTCATCATAAAATCGTCTAAAATATCATGAATCCCCAATGAATAATTGGAAAAAGACAACAAAGTTTTTAACCAAAACATAACATAAAAATAAACAAATTTTTTCCTGAACATTGGCCATAAAAAATAATTCTTGAATAAAATTATCCAACACTAAACCGCGATAGTTCTGATTTTAAAGCCCAGTTAAATCAGTAAATCAGTAAATTCAGTAAATCAAACCATCCATCCCAGCAGTCCCCTACCCCCCATCCTCCTATGATCTATTGACTATTTATCAAAGTTCATATTTCGAGTATCATTGGATAACATAACATTAAAAAATTAGGTCTTTTAATATTACTGACCTACGAATAATATGACTTACGCCAAAAGTTTTAGCATCAATAAAGCTAACATATCATAACCTGAACTAAGAATATAATGCACAAATGCAAACCTAACATACCCTCGCGTATAATAATCCGCTAACATCCTGAAAATTCCCCACTATCAAAGTAAAGTAGCTAACAGGTCAGTACAATATTCGATAATGTTCCCCGTTTTTCCCGCATTCAGCAACAGGTAAGACGTATTATCTAACAAAAATCCCTTAAAAAAGTGACCAATCTAACAAAAAAAAAAAATAAAAAAAAAAAAAGTATTATCTAACAAAATTAAAAAAAAGTGACCAATCTAACAAAGATACCAACATCTTGAACTTCATCAAAGTGTCACTCGTCTCGAGTTTTACATCATTTCAACTATGAATAAACGTAGACATTAGCAAAATTCTCGGGCAAACCTAACATTACTCAACAAAAACTTAACCTAGGTTCACGTTTCTAACACATTCACCGTCAGTTAATACAGTAATATTTTACAAAACTCATCATTTCTCTAAAAAATCAGTTAATTTCATACAGTCATAGTAATATTTAACATAACGCACCTAACTTACGAATAAACAGCTTTCATTAACCAAGAGTATCTAAAGCAAAACATCACCTCCCGAGAGAAAACCCAATAAGATGCGCCCCTTGAAAGGGTGTGAATCCTGAGAGGGGGGATCACCCCGAAGGGGTGTAAGCGGGCATTACCCCTCCGAAGGAGGGGTAAGGCCTCAGCCCTTCGGGCTGAGGCCCAAAACCCGAGAAGTGTGAAATTTTGTTAATGGTGACAGTTTATTCGTGTGTAAGTTGTGTTAGGTTTGTCGTTGTACAATATTTTCTTAGTTCATGTTACGCTATGTTAGCTTTATTGATGTGGAAACTTTGTTACGTTAGCGTATATTCATTGACCTGTATGATAATTACTGTTGTTAAGTGTGGAACTTTGTTAATGTTACCAGTTTATTAGCTCGTAAGTTGTGCTAGGTTTGTTGTTGTACATTATATTCTTAGTTCATGTGATGCCATGTTAGCTTTATTAATGTGAAAACTTTGTTAGGTTAGCATATATTCGTTGATCAGTGTATAGATTTTCATGTTATGTTTAACTTAAAGATACTCAAAATACGAGTTGCATCAATAGATCAGTGGTTAAGTTGTTAATGATAGCTGGTTTTATTTGTCTGGTTGTTTAGTGATAAGATGTTATATTTCGCAGGTTTAGCTTTACAGAGGATAAAACTTTACTATGTTTGTATTTATCCTTTAGGTATTATGGTACTTTGTTAAGATTATGGTGAATTTTTGTGAATATTACCATGTTAATGTTAAAATTAACATTGATATGTTAGAGATATGCTTGACAAAGGCGTGACTAGGTTACGTTTTTGTATGTTATGTTAGTTACTTCAATGTTTGGTAAGTGTGGAACTTTGTTAATGTTAACAGTTTATTCACGCTTAAGGTGTGTTAGGTTTGTGTTGTTACATATATTCTTAGTTCAGGTGATGCTATGCTTGCTTTATTGATGTGAAAACTTTGTTACGTTAGCATATAATATATTCATTGACCGATATAATAATTAGCCAATGTTGTGATAAATTTTAGTTAAATATTACCATGTTAATATAAATTTACATTGTTATCTTAGAGATATGCATGACAAAGTGTGAGTAGGTTACGTTTTTGTATGTTATGTTAGTTACTTTACTGTTGTTAAGTGCGAAACTTTGTTAACGTTAACAGTTTATTCATGTTTAAGGTGTGTCAGGTTTGTCGTTGTGTATTATATTTATAGTTCAGATGATGCTAAGTAAGCTTTATTAATGTGAAAACTTTGTTACGTTAGCATATATTCGTTGATCAGTGTATAAAGAATTTGTTTTTATGTTATGTTTATCCAAAATGATACTCGAAATGTGACTTGAATCAATAGGTCAATAGATCAATAGATCAATAGATCAATAGATCATGGATGATGTGGGCAGTGTGGTATGGCCGGTTTGATTTACTGATTTACTGATTTAGGGTATGTAAAACATGACAATTTTAGTAAAGAAAAATATGACCTGAATCAATAGATCAATAGATAAATAGATCATGGTTGACAGGAGCTGTAGATTGGGTGGTTTGATTTACTGATTTACTGATTTAGGTATGTAAAACATGACAATTTTACTAAAAAATATGACTTGAATCAATAGATCAATAGATCAATAGATCAATAGATCACGGACAGGGCTGAGGAGGGTAGTTTGGTTTTCTGATTTACTGATTTACTGATTTAGGGTATGTAAAAACGTAAATTTGTAAGTTATAAACAAAAAGAATAAGAAATTTTATTTATTTATTTATTTATTTATTTATTTATTTATTTATTTTTTTTTTATTTTTTTCTTGACGGTTCTGAAACCATTATTTTCGAAATCTACAGACCCAATAACATATATAAAGATACCAATATTGTTGTTATACGAATGTTTATTAACTCGGCACCGCAGCAGCTCCAGCACCGGTACCAGAGCCAACTCCTCCGAATCCGCTACCAACTCTTCCTAGAAATTACACTCTGAATCTTCTCACCAAATTTCAGCCTTATACGAACACTTCGATTTTTTTTAAGGGGGTATGGTCCCCCTTAGGGGGACCCACAGGTACGTAACCTCGTCTATGACGAGGTTACGTCACCATCTAACCACCATCCAAATTTTAGCATGATACGATAAGTTCTCGGAGGTTGGCTGGCTATCGAAGTCGGAACCGGATGCGAAGAAGGAACCGCGGCGGAAGGCAGAATCGGAATGCGTAAAAAAACCGATTCCTTACAGGAATCGTTTTTCGACTCAGATTCGATTCCCGAAGCGAAATAATAATAATAATAATAATAATAATAATAATAATAATAATAATAATAATAATAATAATAATAATAATAATAATAATAATAATAATAATAATAATAATAATGTGTATGTGTATGCGCACGAGCGCGCGCGCGCGTGAGCGCTCACGCGCTCACGTGCTTCGCACACCTGGGCGGTTGGGCCGAACGCGTCTTAAGCCTAATCTCACCCGCTCAGATGCCGCCACAAGGGCGTAAGCGATATTTTGAGCTACGCTCTCGGGGGGAGGTACCCCCTATATACATCCTAGAGACTTGAAATTTACCCTGTTTCGAGCTTAACCCATACATAGATTATATTCCAAGTTTCAGACCTATACCTCTATTCCTTCATATCGAAAAGGGTGGGGGAGCTCAGATGGCTCCCATACTACTAATAAGGTTATGTTAGGTTAGGTTAGGTTAGGTTAGGTTAGGTTAGGTTAAGTTAGGTCCCTCGGTAGTCACAGTACAGTTTCTAACAAATTTGCCTATATAAATATATATATATATATATATATATATATATATATATATATATATATATATATATATATTATATATATATATATATATATATATATATATATATATATATATATATATATATTATATATATATATAATATATGTAGTATATATATATATATATATATATATATATAAGTAAATTATGACTTTTTTCCCTCACCTAGAAAATTAAAAAGATTATTGTCTCCCTTTGAATTTATTTCAAAAACTAATTTTGTCCCTTATTTTTTATTATTACAAAAAAAACTAGAAAGTTCTTCAATTTAAACGTATTTTTTTTATGAAATAATTTTGTTTAAGCAATCATTTGGTATATAATTTGTCTCAAAATTCTTTCTAGAACTTTAGTTTGATTAAGTTTTGTATTTTAGATTTTACAAGTTTTCCTTAATCAAAACTTGTTTTATGGACAACTAAAGCATTTTTAATTACTATTTATTCGGCTTATTTATCATCATCATCATCATCACCAGCATTCTCTCCAAAAGACTGAGGGTAAGGTGAGTGACATGCACCGGAAACAGAAACGTAGTAGAAGAATATGACGCAAGTCGAAAAGAAAACCCAGCCTTACAGCCCCCTTTATACCTTTTAGTGAGAACTCGTCGCAGTCAGAAAATCCACCCTAGAGCTTCAAGGGACCGCGACGGACTCTCACTATGGAATCTTGTTAATGTTGAGTTCATCCTTTGGCCCAGGTGGGCCACAACCATACCCCTTCACAAAACCCCGCCATTCACTTCTATTAGGCACCTTTCTTCTCGTCTCTGCCAAACTCACATTTCTCTCCTCCAGGCATTCCTTTACTGACTCAATCCACTTTTTCTTCGGTCTCCCAGCCGGTCGATTCCCAGCACAATTACCACTATACATCAGCTTAACCAACCGACTATCATCCATCCTTTCCACATGACCAAACATCTCGACGTTCTTTCATTTATTCTCTCATTTACCTTATTCTTCAGACCACACAGCTCTCTAATACGTTCATTTCTCATTTTATCAATTCTTCTCACACCTAACACACCCCAAAAATTGACAATCTGAACACATTGTTCTTAAAATCTATACCTCTTATCCCGGATCATAGTCTCACTAATATACATTAACAAGGGTAACAGCATTCCTCAAGTAAAACCCTAGCGCACTTAAAACTTGGTCCCTTTACATTCACAAGGGATTTAATTGCATCAGCCACCTTCTTGCCATTCACAACTTTCTTAATACAGACTGCACCATTCGTTCACATTCATCCAACATATATCCTCAATCTTTAAACTCAGACACTTGTTCCAGCGGCTCACCATTTAACATAACTTCACACTGAGGACAGTCCTCACTCATATCCATAACCATCCTCTTATCTATGATTACTTTCAAACCCCTACTTTCACACACCCTGCCAAATCTCTCTACCAATCCTCTCAAACTCTCTTCAGATTCGCCACACAAAACCATATCATCCGCATATAATAGGTATGACAACCTCCACTTTCTTCCAGTCCCCATCATTCTAACACCATCTCCTGCCACCTTCACCTCCACATCTAATTCTTTCATAACCCATCCATATACAAATTGAATAACCAAGGAGACATACCAAATCCCTGCTAAACTTCGCTATTAATATTAAACCAATCACTTTCGACACCATTTATTCTTACACACGCTTCACTATCGTCATATATAATTTTGATTCCATTCAGAAGCCTACCACCGACAACATATATCACTACCACCTGCCATAGAGCTTCCCTATTAATCCTATCATACGCCTGTTGCAAATCCATAAAACCTAAATACAATTTATTCTTCTTCTCCCTCATTTCTCAATCATTGGTTTCAAAGTAAAAATTTGATCCACACATCTTCTACCACTCCTAAACGCACCTTGTTCTTCCTCAATCAGTCCTTCAGTCACTCGACGCACTCTTTCGACCAAAATACCAGCATATATCTTCCCTACAACACTCAATAAACTTGCACCATCAAATCAAACACAATCACTATCACCTCTTCATTACTGCCAATATGCAAATTTTCGAAGTGTACCCTCTACACTCCTCTCACATTCATTTCATCAGTTACCAAAGCACCATCCCTATTCATTATTCTAAGCAGATTCCCCTTATTCTCATTCTTAACCTTTCGCGCTTTCTTCAAGAAGAGCTTCCTATTCCATTGTAAATCTCCATTCATCCTCCTTCCTAGTTGTTCATTTACCTCTTTTTTCCTCCTATGTATGCATCTTTTATATTCCTTTTTCCTCCTTATATAATTCCAAATGTCTTTCTTTTGGAACCTCATCACTGGCTTTTAT
>JABUQX010054240.1:27500-33648 GCA_015478945.1 Trachelipus rathkii | reverse complement strand
GAGAGAGAATAATGCTGAAGTAATGTCTAAATCTTTATAAAAGGTAATGTTCCTTTAAACAGACCTCAGAAGGGAAGCTGCGTCGTCATAGAAGCATCATTAAAAAACTTGCTGGTAACGTAAGAAAGCTTAAAAATAAATAGAAGCTATTACAAAAAGGGTGAGGTATGTTCCTACCTTTACTCTTTTCCGTCATAACCCCTTAGATAACCAAGTGGCTTGCCCAATAATGAAGAAGGTAGTGGTTTTACCCTACAGCGATTATGAGAAGATGAAATATAATACATGGGAACCACTACCTCCTGCAAAACAGCATCAACAACAACAACAACAACAACAACAACAACCAACAACAACAACAACAACAACAACAACAACAACAACAACAACAACAACAACTACAACAACAACAACAACAACAGTCTCTACCTACTACGTTATATGAACCTAAATTGGAACAAATGTCTAGTACCCAATATCAACCGTTGCATCAACGAGCAGCCTTTGAGTTTATTGATCGCAAGTTGAACAGATAAATAATATACGTGAAAGGTGTAACTGTATAATATAGTTAAAAGCTCTGATGGGTAACATTCATGCGAAAGAACAAGATCCCTATATCAAAATGCTATTACAAAAATTAGATAGGAGTGGTCTAAAGTTTTATGTAAATTCAGCCACTAAGGAAACGTTGCAAGCGCTGACGCAGCACCAGATACCTCAGAAGCATTGTTGAGAAAGGGTGCAAAGAAGAAGAATAATTTTAAACACATACATAACTCAACCGGATATGCTTACCAGAATTGGAGGAATTGAAGGAAAACGCGACGGTTTCAGCTCTAATAGGGAGGAGATTTTAAAAGATCAGCTGTAGCCTGGAATGAACTCGGTCAAATCATTATTGAAGTACCGGAGAGAAACAGATAGGCCGCGCAAATGCGAATAGTTGTATATGGGACGGCTTGATGATCGGCCGACGACTGTCTGCGCGGTCGATTTAGAGACGAAGGGTACTCGTGGCAGGGAACTGAGAACAAGGTAGGATCAAACAAGAAGATGATGTGCAAACTATTAATTTCCGCGCGAGAACTTTAATCCAGAATAAACAAAGATTAACGGAACTGGATAATATTCCAATGTCTCCTAGACCAGACGTGAGTCCCTCTGGTACTTCTTTTGCATCGGACAGATTAAAGATGATAAGTAGAAGGGGAAGTACATTACGTTCAAGTGCAGGAAGAATAAGAAAAAAACCGATCTTCGCTTCAAAATGGATTAGTTCCTAATTATTTATTGTACTTTTTATATGATTGTATTGTTTGTAATTTAAAATTATGTTTATAACCTATGTTATCTTTCTGTATACATCTGTCATGTTTTTAGACTTGTAATTTAAAATAGTTAATATTATTTTGTAATTAAAAATAAAATATTTTCATATCACATTCGGTTTTATATCCCCTATCAGTATATAAATGAATATGTTTTTTTTATTTATAATGTCATTGTGAGGCATGGAGGCTAAGGAGGCGGTCCGTATAATATTACTTGATGTGAAACAGCCTTACAGTTATGGGGAGGCTTTTCTAGGTTCGCTTCAAGTTTCCTCATATTAATAAAAAAGAATTGAAAAAAATTATTTTCAAGGAAGATGTTTTTACTCTACATAAACCTATACGAAAAAAATTTCCTACACGGAAAACTATAGCCCACCATTTAGATAACGTCTGGCAACTTGATTTGACTGAAATGATAAAATATAAAGTTTACAATGAGGGGTATCAATACATTCTTTTTGTGATAGATGTATATTCCAGGTACTTATGGTTAAAGGCTTTAAAAGATAAAAGGTCAAAAACTGTAGCTGCAGCAGTAAGAGAAATTATAAATGAGGATAACAGATATCCTCAAGAATGTGGACAGATAAAGGTAACAGAATTTTTAAGGCCAAAAGAGTTTCAAGAAATATTACAGAGTATCGATAATTGGGTACAAACAACCACTTTTCAGTTAATAAAGCTGGCAATGTGGAAAGAAGTAAAACAAGAACTATAAAAGAAAGAATGCATAGGTATTTCACGAAATGAATACATTTAAAAATAAAAATATACTGCAAGACTTGGCTTATTCTTATAATAGGTCTTATCATAGAACAATTAGGAATACCCTCTAGAGATGGTGAAGACAAAACCTCTGTACAGGGTTGCCTCGTAATCGCAAAATTAAAGTAACACAGGCATTAAAGTAGGAGATTATGTGAGAGTATCTAGGTCAGATGAAAATTTCAGAAAAGGGTACGAAGCAGGATGGTCGAGATAAGTTTTTAAAGTAGAAATACAATCAGAGAAATTCCCAAGAAGAACGGGTTAAAATTAGACTTATCTCGAGGATTTTAGATGTGAAAAAAATAAAAAGGAGGGTTCTTTAACAGGAAATACAGAAAATAAGGTTTGATCCTAAGAGTCCACGGAGTATAAAATAAGAAAAAATATTAGGATCTAAAAAGGAAAAGGTAAAAATAACAGTATCTTGTCAAATGGATAGGTTACCCCAGCGAAGTTTAATAGTTTATAAATGCTAGTGAAATTAAGAAACATTGATCAGTTTACTTTGTGAACATGGAGAGTGAAGATCATTTCTATTTAACGCTGCCTTCATCGGCTTCTATGGATCTGTATCCGGAAAATAAATATGCAGACTATACAACCCATTATTGAACCCTATAACTTTTGATCGAGAAATGTATGAAGCAGGATTAAGTGAAATAATTCTCGACGCCGATATAGAGAATATGCCTGTTTCATATTTGGCGTTTACGATATTTAGAAATGTTGATAATGTTAAAAATGTATTAAAAATTGAAGCTAATACGGCAACCATCAAACGAGGCACCAAAGAATATTTCTTTGAAAATTATGTAATAAACCACGGTCTCTATAAATCGGTTACCGAGGTGTTCATAGACTTAAACAAAAAATTTGAAGCAAGTCAATTATGTAAAGATTTAGTGTTACTTGTTAATAAATCCGTTAACGAAGATAACGTGTTAATCACATTAAAATCTCAAAAACATGTGAACCTGAAAGATATAAGTTTATTTATTTTCCGCCCTTCAACCTGGTTTCGTAATTGTTGTTACTCACATGTATACAAAATATCGAGAAATAATATCAAACCATCTCTAAAGGATCTAATACGTTATATACCAACGATGGAAGAGTATGTCACAAAAAATGACACCAAGAGTTCATTACATTTTGTATGCTTGCCTACTAAGATGTTTCAAGATCCAGGTATGGCCTATGTTTATACAGATATTATAGATCATCAGTATGTAGGGAATACTAAAGCCTCTTTGTTAAGAGTAGTTCATTTTCCTAAAGGTCGTAAAGTTATAAGCTTTCCTAATGTTCACTACTTACCTATGAGTAAGACCCAACTGAGTTCAGTTCGCGTTTATATAAGAGACGTCGAAGGCAAACCATACCCATTCACAATTGGGACAGCAGTGTGTAAAGTACACATAAGAAAGAAGCTCCAAATTAAATAATAATAAAATGAAAAGAGAAAGATCTTCAGGGGTTCAAGAATGCAGAGGGGATATGGTTTAGGAGGATTTTTTGCTTCGTTATTTCGTAGAGCTATTCCCCTGTTTAAATCAGGAGGTAAATACTTCGCTAAAAAAGCAGCCAGAACGGGAATAAACACCATCCAGGATATTATGGGGGGTGTCGACCCTCGTAGTGCTGTAAAACGTCGACTAGCCGATGTTTCAGATGAAATGTTAGACGATGTCAAACGAAAAAATACGGCGTAAGATGACTGGTCAAGGTGTAGGTGGTCGTAAAAAACATATAAAGAGGAATAGGAAAGGACCACAAAGAAAAGTGTATTGATGTGTTTGGCCTCTCTAATATCAGTGGATAAGTGGTACTTTTTACATAAATAATAAAACCTGCATCTATTTCGTATATAAGGACTGTTTAATCATAACCTTTCTCATTAAACGTCAAGCGATTGTAGTAGCAAGATGCATTTCCTCCATCCCTCCAGCCCCGACTGTTGTAAGAGCGAATTGGATCTCTTTTCTGTGAATCCTACACAGATCAGTGTGAGTGAATCCAATTTTATTAGTATTAACCCCGTTCACGCATCACAAATACAGTGTACTCTCGGAATTCAACATCCCTGGCAACTTCTGACCAAAATATCTTGATCCTTCGAATGTGTTTTTTATATCTGAAGACTAAGTTAGTAAACGAAGATGGTTCAAATCTCACAGGCACCGACCACATAGTATCCACTGAGACAAATTTCCTGTATACATGTTTCAATCAACTTGACGTGTTTTTAAATGAAACATCTCTAAGAGCATCAGCTGCAAGTTACCCTTACCGAAGTTATATCGAAACTTTACTAAATTATTCAGATGATGCTAAACAGTCCCATTTGCAATCATGTGTGGATACTACAATTTAAAAGATGTAGAGAAACATAGGGACAATGCCGCTAAATCTAAAAATAACACTTACGAATATTATGGACGTTTAAACGTTGATATATTCTCTCAGGAAAGACTTATTCTACCATCAGTGGACACCCGCATCAGGTTAAGTAGATCTACTCCTCAATTTGCGCTTAATGTTCAAAGCAACGCTACAGCCACAACTACCGCTCCAAAGCCTATTTTCAAATTACTGGATGCTTATCTCTATGTACGTAAAGTGAAATTATCTCAATTTAAACATATGGAAATCGAGAAATCTTTTTTGACTGAACAAGCAAAAAATATCCAATCAAGAAGAATTGAGACTAAAAAATTTTTAACTTTACCCAAGGATTATCGTATAATATACCTATACATCGTCAATGGTATGCTTTACCTCAGAAGGTAAAATAGAATTGTAGAGCAACGATGCCTATTCTGGAAACTTGGGAAGTCTGCTTTAAATTTTACAACATTTCGGTCTTGGAGGTATCACGTTTGCGATGTGATGGTCAACCAAATACGGTAGTGAATTAATGAGATGATATACGCAAGGCTTCACAATTCTCAATGTTCGCGTCCTTTTTACGATTTATTTGCCAATAACTGTAATCTTGCAAGGCGATAACGGTACAGGTGTTGATCTCCAGACTTATGCTGAAAACAGTATAATTTATATGCCTACGATCTCACAGCTGATCCTTCAGCTTGTAATGCTTATCATCTCAATATCCTAAGAAAAGGCACACATTAGGGTTAAGTCTCAAGTTTGGACAAAGTTTGACATCATCGATCTCAGTTCTGGTGTATTTGGAACATCCTCAAATCATCAAGATTGACAGAGTACGAAATATAATCTTGATTATTGAACGATGAATGAAGAAGGAATATATAAATGCCTTTAAAAACGAAAGAAGAATTTTTAGGTGTATTCGCCTGTAATGAAACTTAGCTCTGTAAAATTGGATACCGACTCTGGACTTATCTCAACACTTCTCTCGGGATGTTTCGACAGGGTTCACTGGATAGCCGTGTAATAAGAATCAAAATAATTTGTATATTTCCTTGACTCTCTGCATTTAGATTTTATGTTTAGTAATCATTATGTAACATCTTTTTTAAAATATAATAATGTTCAATATGTTAAGACCTTTTGTTTTCCTGTACAACCTATCAGTTCTAATTTATGTGGTGTATACTGTATTTATTTCATTATATGTTTTTTAGATAATGTTTCTTTTAATAAACTTGTAAATATATTTGATGCTAAAAATTTTATTGTAAACGATTATGTAGTCTGCATTTATGTTATAAACGCTTTAAAATAAAAACTTGTTTTCTTTTCCCGCTTTTTATCCAAAGAACTTATTTATTATACTAAAGAGAAAGAAACTTGAATCAATAGATCAATAGATCAATAGATCAATAGATTAATAGATCAATAGATCAATAGATCAATAGATCTGGGAAGGGTAGGAGGGTGGCTGGAAGGCAGTTTGATTTACTGATTTACTGATTTACTGCTTTAGGGTATGTAAAAATGCAAATATTTTAAGTTATAAACAAAATAAATAAAAGTTTTTCTGTTATGTTATACAAAATATGACTTGAATCAATAGATCAATAGATCACAATGGTTGGATGCAGTTTGATTTACTGATT
>JABUQX010054240.1:12500-25000 GCA_015478945.1 Trachelipus rathkii | reverse complement strand
TGCAGAAATTGTTCAAGATTCTGACCGTGGAAGTTTCTATTTCCTTTAAACACCCTAGGATCATTTCTTAATTGGTAACATACATCTCTTTCAACAGAAGAAGTGTGCACTACGCTATTCAGATGTTCTTAGACCTAAATCCAAAATATTTAAACCAGGTGATTTGAAATGTCAAGGCAAATACCCATCTCATAAAATCTATAGTTAGCCATATCATCGACTTAGAGGATGTCTCATAAGTAAAGCAAAATGTGCCACTGCACCATTAGGAAGAAACCATATACTCTGACAATGAAGTTGCGAAAGAATGTGCGGTCACTTTAGACAATCTCAGAGTATCCCTATCCAACCGTTGAATGAGGATAGCAGCTGATGTCATGGTTCATAAATTGCATGTGGGTTAACGTCACCAAAAAATGACATAAATATTATGGTTAATAAAAATACAGTCACGGGTATTTTCTCGCTTCTTCTACGAAAAAAATGTGGCTTACAAAATGAGGGATTAATATAGCCTGTTGTTGCAAACAATGACAAAAGGTAACGAAAGTAGACCACACTGAGACCGTGCACGAGTTCAAGGTGGTAGAGGTACAGGAACTGACGATATGAAAATCGCCACAAATTACTGTAACTCATTACACACTAATAAGCAAACAATTCTTCTCGTCGACAATTCAAATTTAGTAACATTAATTCCTCAACTTCAGGTGTTATGATTGCAGTCCTACCTGGCCGTAGTCCATGTTCGAAACTCCCAAGTTCTCTGAGTGTTGCTGTCTCCTTAAGTATGTACGACTCTCGGAGTTTTGTCGGTGGGAGAAAGCTTCGTGATACAAGCGATGCAGCTGTTCATGCATTTACGTTAGCTTTACGTTACGCTTTACCTTCCATGGAAGATACATGACCTATATGTCAAAGAAACCTGCTGTCAAAGTGTATGATATGAAAATGACGCAAATATCATGAGTATATTGCATACAGGCTAGTAGCAGATCGTAACATAACTTTCTTATGCACCTCGTTTAACGGCTCATTTGCGACTTTTTCTGCGACTATTTTCTATCCAACTGATGTGTACGTATCATCCTTAATTTTGTGCTATCACTTTGAATCACCTAGTATATCATAAATGAAAGGGCTTTATTTTAGTCTTTGTTCAGTTGCATAATCAAACTAGACATACTTGAAAAATTGAGAATGAGAAATTAGCTATATTTAACAAGCTTAATAAATTAAGTAAATATAATAAACGACATTTAAACCTAAATATAGCTAATATATATCATTTTTGCTGCTATAGAAAGAATCAGTCATCCATACGCTCTTGTCATTATATTTGAAAGTTTATTGGCCCGTTCTTGTCAGTCAGCATTTTATTTTCATTTTTATCATTTTCGTGTTCATTCGATTGTCAAACAAATGCTTAGAGAACTGTCAAACACTCACAAAATTAAAGTTACTTTCAAGATTGGTGAATAAGGCTTCCAATTGCAATCATGAAGCTGAATTGTTTCCATTTCTATTACGATCAGAGAATATAGTTGCATTTGATCTCACACTTACAAGAAGGGTATATACTCATCAATATTTCCAAGTGGTTGCTTATATAGGAACATAAATTAAATTAAAGAATGATAGGCTTTATCTTTTCAGATAAAAAAAATTGTCGTTAATGAACATTAAATTTCTTCGCTAAATAAAAGCTTCCACTTTGATATCATGCAAATGCTCTCGAAGATAAAACATGTTTTGGAGTTGAAAGAGAATTCCACGAAGCGCTTTAGTTGTTCTGTCAGTCTTAATATTTCCCATTACTCGACATTTTACCCAAATAATTTTGCCTGTAAAAATTAACTGACAAAAAGCATATATTGTTTCTTTCTAAAACTCCTATGTCGGTTCATTTTTTAAATGAAGGCCTCACGTTGCTTACTTAAGTATCTCTGCCGTCTTCTTTTAGCTCTTCTACAACTAGTTTTTAATCTACTCTATGTACGTGAAATTTGCTTGCTGTTCTTTCTTCTCTCCAACCCTCTCTATTTCCCATGGATTCTTTTGTTGAACTAAAACAACTCGGGTTCTGTTAGCTCTCAACTAACTAGGCAAAGCATTAAGCATTTCTTACCATTTACTCTCTGATTTCAAGTCTTCTTAAACACGCCAATTCTTCTTATGCTTCATTTGCGTAATCTCTCCTTCTCTTTTATTTCTCTTCGCGTTCAGCTAGTTTTCTTCGTCTGTTACTGCTGCGTCGTCTCCTGCGGTGTCGGTGCGATATGATAAGGATTATAAAATGTAACAAGATACAATTGTTGATTAATTTTGTAATTACAGAAAATAGTTAACCTATGTATCAATTTTAGAGAAGTATATAAGGAAGATCAAATTTGTTATTAAAGTAATTTAATATTAATAGGATAGTATCGAAGACTTAAATAAACTACCACTCACAATATCTTCCACCGTTTTCAAATATCTAGAGATAGAAAGTTTGGTAACTGATTCAGTTTATAATTCGGTAATCGAATTTATGTACATTGAGGTATGCATGAGCAATCTTTGAAGTTCAAGTCAGCTTTCTAGATGGTGAATAGACTAGATGACAGATTGCAGCAACAAACTTGATCTAGAATATAATTGAATTCAGTAATAAGGTATGATGTAGTAATTCAAAAGTTATTTGTATGTGATCTATAGTCAACAATTAGATAAAAGATTTTATATTTTCAAATGACAAACTGGATGTTAGGATAAATGATGAGAACAATAATTCATTAATAAAAGCATCGCGAATTATTTCCTCTGGATAATTTCCATATTCAGAGTTTTTGCTTTTAAACCATGCACGCTTGAAGATGATTACACCCATAGTGACTTTAATATTAATTGTTGCCTCTCCGAAAAAAAATGTACTAGGAAATTACCTACAATCTTTATGAGACATTATATAAGAAATTCAAGGGGATTGAGGATTTAACATTTAAATTCTAAACAATATGCAGAGCATTAGTAAAAAAATACAGAGGCATACTTTTTAGGCATCACAGTTTGTTTACAGGCATTTTCTCAGCATTAATTTATAAATGCTCAAATTATTCATCAAAAATATTGTCAAATAGTGTAATAATAACGAAAATCTATTGATTGTAATATTTTATCTGCGTCACGATCCTTCGCACAAGATTTAGCATTCATATTATATAATGATTAGGTTATAATTATTAGGTTAGGTCAGTGGTCTCCAAAGTGGAATACGCGTACCCCGGGGGGTACGCAAAGTGATACTTGGTGTACGCCAAAGTAAAAGAAAATACACCTATAAGTACCCAAGAGTAAATAATTAAACGTACATATCATTACACACAAACACAAACACACACACACACACAAACATGACAGAAAACTATATAACACTGCAAGGAAATCGTACTTACCTCTGTACATAGGTATAGTAGTATATTAAGGCTATTGATGTGATAAACTTAATAGATATATTAGGTATAAAGGAACTGATTCAATAGTACACAATATATATATATGATGTATGATATAGCATATCAGGTAGCACTCACAGATACATATATACACTAATAGTAATAGCCTAATAGGAGATAAACTAAATACTATATATGATTGAATACCCAAAAGCTTACCTATATATAGTAACAATATAATAAATAGAGAAAATAATATACTACCGTTACGTATATAGCCTAATAATATAAGATATAATATATAGATATAAATAATATCTAGAGATCTTATAATACAGAGATAGTGAGGATAGGTAATAGAATTGTAAAAAATAAAGGAAAGGTGAAGACTGAAGGCATACACAAGTGATAGGTTATGATATATGAATAACCGGAAGCCGGTGCAGGTGCCAGATTTTTAATTATATTCTTGTTGAACATATTAATAAATAGAACTAATATATTTATTAAAATATAATATAATGTACTATACTTGCATTGTGATTATTAATCACTATATTACGTCTTTTAGAATTAGAGGGATATCAACTTTTATAATATATATATTGTTGTTTAGTGGGTGACAGCGCATCAAAATAAAGTCTTCACGACCGTGGATAATAGTGATAGATCTGAGTACCTATCACTTACTCACAATAATGGTAGTACTTATTCTCAATTGAGTATGAGTGTGTATTTAACGAAATAAAATATGTAATAGTATCTTTGTGTATATTAGCAGTATTTAAGGATATATCCATGAAGTTTAATTATTTCACTCGAGAGTATATATTAGTTATTAGTCAATGTGATTATTCCTTGATTATTTATCTTATCTCATGTATTTATGTATTATGGATATTGATTCATGAATTATGTGAACATTGAAGTGTATTATATATATGATTAAATTTATGTGCTTAAGTAGTAATATATCTCGGGATTATTCAGCTTATTATTTATTGTTGATATATTATTGAAAAGCTGTTTATTTATTTAATTATTATTTATTTAGTGTCTATTTATTAATTAATTTATTTATATTAATTATTAAAATGATATTATTACAAAAGCGAATACTTAAATATTATTTCGAACACTGAGTATTAGTCTGTTCTGTCAATGTATTCATCATATAATATGATCACCTCATGCTGCAGATAGCGAAAGTCAGATCGATATTGAACGTACATAAGCTTGATTTAATTATTCACTTAATTATTATTATGTGTTACTCTACTCTACCTCTTTTGGGATTAATTATTACTCATTATTCATATTGCATTATCTCTCTTACGTTGATTAATATATTATTTAATATTTAATTTGAGTTACGTATTGATTATTTGATTATAACTTGATTTATTATAATGAGAGTATCTCATTATTAGTAAATATATTATCCCTGGCTCATATTATGATTGTATTATTTAATTATTATTATTAATCTGACTTTATTATTTATGTGAAACTTATTAGGATTATTAATCTATAATGATCTATTATAATTTTATTGTATTATTATTATTAGTTTTTGCTGTATTGTATTATCTATACATTATTATGCTCAATTATTATTCACTCAGTTAATCACTTATATTTTATTATTAATTTTTTTATTAGATTAATATTATTATTATTATTTCATTATTGTTACATTATTTTACTTATTTAATTTATATTTATTATATTATTTAGTATTATTTATTATATTAACTTATTATTATTTATCATAATTATATTTTTTACTTATTGATTTTTATATATCGAATTAATTATTTCAGTTTTAGGGTTTATGTTTAAATCTAATCTATCGACGAGACTATAAAAACAACTGTTTCATCATTATTACAAAGTTCTCTAATGAGTGTATAATATAGTTTAAATAATAGTATTATTATTAAATATTGTTTGAAACTTATTTAGTTCATATATTTTAATAATAAATTTATTATTTAGTATAAATACAGTTATAATATGTTTTACTTATTAATAAAAATGATATATATCTACTAAAGTTGTTATTTACTTATATATGTAATATAAAAAACGTTCATTTATATTAACCCATAGATATAGCGGATAGATATGATTAAATTTCTAATTTATAATAAGCTAATTGATTAGTACTATACATAAAATATATAATATATATATACTCATAACCTACCGCCTAATATAATATAACCCATCCCATGCATTTATAAATATTATAGCTCATAACTCTTTTGTAATTTCACTATAGTTGAATATCAACAATAACTAGAAATATTAGTTGATATTTAGTGCTCTATTAAGTCCAATACGGCACTGATACCTAAAAGGTGTAATAACTAACCTAATATAACGCGGTCCTAATATATACTATAAAATTGCTGCTTAAAAGTCTCTAAAGAGGTAGATACATTACCTCCAACCGGGATAGTGGTATAACGGATATATACTAATATTATTATAGACCTAATATGAATAGTGAGTAGTATATGGAATTAGAATTTTTTCTGTCCGATGTGTGTGAAGCATTTAGTGATCTTTATTAAATTATAAGTTGTAAAATTATCTTCTACCTGGAACTAGTTAATTAGACAATTATATACTTTGGAGGGTGTTACTTGATTAATTTATTGAATTACATTGTGGAATATATATATATGAGTAAACAGGACCTCTAAGAATAACAAGATAGGAATACAATCACCTATTTCTATGTACCTTGTAAACATTTTTTAATTTATCAGATTATTAATTTGTATTTATGTTTCCTGGAATAGTTTATTATTAAGTAAATGTGTTCATATAACGGCGGCGTCAGTTTTAATCACTTCTGTCGTTACTATTTAAGGGAACATATCCTTATAAACGTTTAGACAAACTTCTCAATATATGTAACATATGGAAAAATTCGTTGACATCACAATGATAGTTATACGTATATCGTTTGTTTTATTTACGATTCTGGTTCATTCTTTACTCGAGTCATAAATTGTTTGTAGGATGTATCAGTTACTTCATTATTCAGGTATGTATGGTAAGAACAAATTAAGCTCCCCTTGTTGGGATCTCGAACGCGCACCCTCGCAGTTGTTTATGATCAAGACGTGTATACAGTTTCGTTTAAAATGAAAGAAACAACTTAATCCAATTATAACCATCATTACGAACTAGTTGAGTGGTGTTAACAGATTACTAAATTTTGTATACTTGATACTTGTTACTCCCCGAAATTCGGAAACCCTGGTGTCGTACCACTTGACCGAGTGAGGGGTCGGGGTGATCTGCATAGGTACACAATGTCAGGATGACTTGCCGTGTATTCTATCTTGGGATAGGATTAGTGAATTCTTTCGATAGAAATAATGGTAAGATTTCGCTTTCCTTAGTTCCTCGTTGTCATTGTGGATCAACACGCTTGTGCTATAATCCAACTACAATTGGAGGGTCGCGGGTTCGAACCCAACAGGGGTGTTAATTGTTCTTACCATTTTACGAACTGTGACCTTACGTATAGTTAACCATTCTTTAAAATTTCATACTTAGTTCATTATGTATACATTTTGATATATTCGACGGGGTAGAAAGAGGTTTTTACGAGCAAGCAGAAACTTTAACGTCGTATTTATAGGATTTTGTTAAGTTACAGGCAACTACTACAATTTAGCCTTTGTATATATATAGTGACTTTTAAAATATCTTTTCAGAGTGTGGTTTCTTTTATGCTTGGAAAACATCTGAATAGTTTAAAATTCAACACTTGAATATGACTCGATATAACTCTTCTTTTATTATATCCAAAACCATATTAGTATGGTTTTCTGTTGGATTGTAAGAAACATCTCTGCAATACTTGGGTATTATGATGAAAATATCGTGTGGTGGTAATTAAAATTTACGGAAGTATTTTAAATGATTCGGTAAATATTGAACGTTTTGGCTATATACTTCATCATGGTCAATGGAATTATGTACAGTCTACAGATCAAGTCAATAACACACAATAGATATTATGGTCTACTCTGCACTATATTTCCATTTGGATCTTTTGAATAGATATTGATGACAGTCTCATTCATGATAAGTTTTATTATATAACATCTTACCACTCTATACGATCAAAGATTATCCAAAAACATCTTCCTTGGTTCAATTAACCTTACAGTAAATGTCAACAGTCCTATATAATATTTAACTTAGGATCTCTCTCATCGAAATGAATCTCAACTCTCTTTTAAAAATATTTAACCCATAGCTAGTAGGTTTTTCCACCAGAGCTGTAGACCTGTAATAAAGCATGTAGCTGCGACTACGAACATAATATACGCACATTCATACCTGTCGAAAATGTCTGAGCATTAACGTATTATATATATACATATAGATATATAGATATATATATTATAATATATATATATTATAATATATATATATATATAATATATATATATATATATATATATATATATAATATATTATATTCTCACCATTGGTCATTATCAGCAGCCAAAGAAAACCGTCTTTACGCCACCACACACATTACCAAACTGAAATATCAAGGACTTTGTTCATCTCCCTCATGTCAAATGTTTATTCGTCACCCCATTCCCTATCCCAGGATTGACTGTAATAACATCCTTCATCGAATTATGATGGATAGGATGGGAAAGAGATCAGTTGTGATATAACCTTTGGCGTGAACAGTTATGGAATATAGTGCGAAGATAAATCTATAATTTACAAGTTTGTGTTCAAATAGGACTTAAAAGAGTAATGCTATAATGCATGGTCGGATGGGATATGGGCTGGGGCTGGGATGTTTGCGCTACTGCTTTATTAACATACTGCCCTTGGGTCAATAAAGAACAGGTTTTTATTAAAAAAAAAATTGGAATTATTTTTTAGTAAAACATAAAATGTTTCAAAAACTTTTTAATAATTAAACAGGTTTTCAATAAATAAATAAAAATCTTTCAGTTTTAAATAAAATGTTGTGCTCAACGTTTAGAAAACAGAATATGTGAAAAGTAAAAACAATAATATAAACGAAGTAAAGACTTTATTTAAAGTGTAAGGGCTAAGCAAAGAATAACATCACAATTAGAATATGTTCCTGTTCTCGCGTCAATATTGCGTCTGCGGGCCCTTCACGCAACCCGTTAAACAAAATAATAATGATAATAAAAAATCAAAAGGACTGACATTGGTGACTACTAACACTGCTACCATTGTTAGACGAATAAGAACAACGTATTCGATCTCAGCAGCCGTCTTTGCATAAACTTTGATATAACATACATTAAGCAGGTCTAAAACAAGCTTTCATTCCAGCGCCGTACTTCTCTACCCACCTCTCTTCTCAGCTTCATTCAGTCTCCACTCAGGAGTCGGTCCGACTCCTTCTCGGACTCTGGCTCCTTCAAATGCTATACACTCTATATTTTATTTCGTTTATCCTCTGGGATCCCCCTTTGTGGGGTCTCAGACATTCTTGAAGATGATGAAGCCCTCAAAATATAAATTTAAGGGTTGGTAAACATGGGTAAACATCTTACTTGGTCTATTATATGTTTGCAACCAGAATAAAACTCTGGCACCTGCAACGGCTCCGGTTCAATACACCTCATTGTGTGCCTGTCTCCCTCTATGCCTTGTTTTTATTTCTTCATCATCCTTTCTCCTGCTTCCTCTCTTAAGCATTCCATAAGTCACCTTTATTTCTTCATTTTCCTACGGAACTCCATCCTGAGAGTCTTTAGTCATCCTAGAGGGTGCTTAAATCCTTAAAATCAAGTTCTATGGGTTCGTCAACCTATGGAAAGACGCTTTACTTGGGCTATTATACGCTTGCATTCAGATTTCCAGATTTGACTCCAACATCTGTGACGAGCCCTCATTGTGATACGCAACATGATACAGATCAGACTCTATTTCCTTCGCTGAAGCAGGTTGATCATTTATTTTCCATCTACCTAAGGTGATACCCAAATAAAGAACTCAACACCCATTTGAAGGAGCGTAGAGGCAATTAAAGCTGATGCTTCCCGCTATATGTGTTGCAAGTTTGAACGTTATCCAAAAATCATCACCCCCCTTAAGCATGAAGGACTATATATATTTATATAATATATATATATATATATAGTATATATATTTATATATAAATATAATATATTTATACTATATATATATATTTAGGTGATTTATCAATTATTATAATTATTAATATTTAATAATTATAATAATAATGAATATATAATAAGAATAATAATAATAATAAATACTAATAATAGATTAATAATAATGAATATAATAATAACTATAATAATCAGATAATAATAATAATAATAATAATTAATAATAATAAATAATAATGATAATGATAATGATATAATAATAATAATAATAATAATAAATAATGTAATAATTAATAATAAATAATAATTAATAATAATAATAATAATAATAATAATAATAATAATAATAATAATAATAATAATCAATAATAATAATAATAATATAAGAATATAACAATAAGAATAATTAAATAATAATAATAATAATAATTAATAAATAATAATAATGATACAATGAAGAATAATAATTAACAATAATAATAAACACATAATGATAATAATAATAAATAATAATAAAATAATAATTAATAATAATAATAATAATTAATTAATATAATAAGAACAGAAGAAGAAGAAGAAGAAGAAGAAGAAGAAGAAGAAGAAGAAGAAGAAGAAGAAGAAGAAGAAGAAGAAGAAGAAGAAGAAGAAGAAGAAGAGAAGAAGGAAGAAAGAAGAAGAAGAAGAAAATGAAGAGAAGAAGAGAGAATGAAGAAAGAAGAGAGAGAATGAAGATAGAAGAGAGAGAAAAAGAAGAAAGAAGAAAGAGAGAGAAGTATAACATATTCGAACGCTCTATAGAGCATCTTATAAAGCTAAATATTTATATAATACAAATCTCGTCCATATCTATAGCATCGATGGCTCAGGTGGTATCATCAAGGACTCACGCTTCCTTGAGGCTTCTTCGCAAGGCGATCGAGTTTCCACGGAGTATTATGGTCAGAAGACACAAGTTCAATTCCGACTTCGTACATTTTGCTATATATGCTCATTACTTGAGCAAACGTATCATTTAAAACCTAAAACTAATTTAATTTAAACAAAAATATTTAAAACATCAACTAAAGTAAATTATAAATATATATAATATATATATATATATATATACTATATTATATAATATATATATATATATATATTATATACTATATATATATATTATATATAATATATATATATATATATAATATATGACAAAAAGCAACCCAAATTACAGGTCACTGTGCAAAATGCATATATATTATTTATATAGTATATATAATATATATATAATATTATATATATATATATAATATATATATATATATAATATATTATATATATAAAAATAATATATATAATATTATACAAAATATATATATATATATATATTATATATATATATATATATATATATATATAATATATATATTATATATATTATATATATATCAACTCTTGGGCTCTCAGATGTTAAACTTACACACTCATATTACATAAATACACGGTACTATAAAACTGTGCGTGTTAATCTCCCTAAAGGTCCTGGCATTATATATATTATAATATATATTTATATAATATATATATATATATATATATATATATATATATATATATATATATATATATATATATATATATATATATATATATATATATATCACTCGCTTGGGCTCTCATCTTCCAAAAAAAAGCTCACAAAATAATAATAGACTGCTTCCCTTCCACACTCACACACCATTTACAAACCGAAACAAAATGCTCCTTAGAGGCCCATCTTGACATGATAGGCTGCCAATTTTACAGTTAATCATTTTTAAAGAACACCTCTTACACCAAACATTTCAACATCCCCTTAATCAAAGAAGGAAAAAAGTCACAACTGTCATGTACTATTCTACCATTTACAATACACCCACCAACCCCACTAGAAACTAGCATTTTTAAACACATTTGCAGCCAGTTAACACAAAAAGCGATCTCCGCATATACAAACAACACCATGCTCCAGAAGCGTCCCCCCGAAATTTCTCCCACAGAACAAATCTTGGAGCGTCAAATTAAAGTGACACTGTCCCGTCTCCGTTCCGGGCACCATCTCTCCCTTCAGGATTATAAATTTAGATTCCACAACACTCCATCCCTTTACTGTCAAAGATGCCCCTCCATGATAAATGAAGACAAAAGATACCTTTTACGAGACTGCTTGAACTTGACGAACATCAGGCGTAACTTTGATACTCTTGTTCTGACGGATATCTAGACTCGGCTTGCCGTGGTGTTATAGTATCTCCGAATCGCCCGCCTCTCGTAGGAAGGTGAACGGGAGGCTACCAAGTAAGTAAGCAAGTATATATATATATATATATATATATAATATAGTATATATATATATAATATATAATATATATATATATAATATATATATATATATATATATATATATATATATATATATATATATAATATTTATATTAATTTATTATATATAATATATATATATATATATATATATATATATATATATATATATATATATATATATTATATATATATATATATATATATTATATATATAGTATTGTATATATATATATATATATATTAGTATATACATAAAAAATATATATAATATATATATATAAATACTCTATACGTATAATATATATATAATATATAATATATATATAAAGCATATATATATATTATAAATTGTATGTGAAAAATATATATATATTATTTTTTATATATATATATATATATATATATATAAATAAAGTAATGTTGAAATATTTTTTTACTATTATTTATAATATATAATAGGTATTTGAAACTTTTGATTTGTGTATCAGTTCTTAACATCTAACTGATTAATGAACATAATTAATAATAATAATAGACTTTCAAACTCGGT
>JABUQX010054240.1:0-2500 GCA_015478945.1 Trachelipus rathkii | reverse complement strand
AAGAATATAATTATATACTATTGCTACTATTCCTGGTAGATTAGAAATAATACAGCTACATGTATATAGTCACGTAATAATGGAGTAAATACAATTAATTACCTAATGCGTATTAATACAAATAACTGAATAAGTACTATCCTCCAACCCTAATAAAAGATAATTATGGATATATTCTATAATGAAATAATTAATGCTTATAAAGCTACAATCCCTCGAACTTATCCGTCAATATCTAACTAATCTAACAGGTCTCTTAAGTAATATGTCCGTATCGATATCTACTCTTACTTTCATTTAATATAATTATTATGAGTATTGAATATATATTATAAAATATTGCATAATATTAATCGTACATAGATTAGAAGATGTTATAAAAATAAATAATAGATATAATATAAATATAACTTATATAAATGCAAAACATGGAGAAGATATAAATAAAGTAATAAATATTACTTGTTATATATCATAAATTTCTCTTCTGTTCATGTATATTGAGATTCTTAATTCTGAACAGATTTGTCTATTTTTCGTACTGTTTACAGTAAAATCTTCTCTCCTTTATTGAACTTTCTTTCATCTTGATTAAACCATCCTCTTTCGCCTTTGATCGTTTAATGTTCCAAATTACTAATATATAAAATTGACATGATCTTGCTAATAATACTCTCAAAGTTATCTCATATAGGTACGACAACACACTACCATCTTGCTTGCATTCCAGTTTTATATATATATATATAATAGTTTATTAACTATTACAATAATATACCAATTTCCTTATATATAGTTATTTATATATAATCTAGTTAGTATATATTACTTATACCTAATTTAACTTTATGCTTAATATCAACAATAGCACTTATTATATCCCAATTGTCTTCTTCAATGCCCTTTTCTCCTAATAATACTATCTCTTTTGTTAACTTTTTCCGTTCATTACATACACTCTCCATTATGCATATTTATCATTACTCACTAGTATGATATATATATACAGTATATATAATAATTCAATATATATCATAATATTATATAGTATACTTCTCATTCAAGTTTACTATCGAAGTACAGTAATATATACGCTACTTTATTATAATGTTTCCCTAATTAGATCTTCTATTACCATAGTATATATAATCATTTACTATATTATACTAAATGTCAGAACATTATAAATCTGTAGTTAGTAATTCTTGCCACCTCACATATACCCATTACATCTGCTCTTTCATACCTAAATTACTATCGGTCTATCTATTTTTTAATATCTTTATTTTACTTTCTTAAATAAATATTTATATTTATATATATAATATATTAAAATATATATACTTCAGTACCTCAACTAGTGATTCCAATAGTGACTAGATTCACTATCTCTATATATAATTTATTGTATACATAATCTCTGTCGTTTACTCACTAAATATACTTCACATTTATAAATAGGGGTAACATGATAATATTGAATACTATTCATACCAAATAACCTTTTACTGAGCTATAACTCAATCTATATACTCTATATAATACCCAATATATAATACTAATATAATCTGTTATACTCAGATAAATTACTATCTATATACACTAATCATAATATAGTCTTTTCAACTTCTACTTATACTATTCTCTCTACCTCTATACTATATTCACAAGCTAAATCATAAATATAGTATCCCATTATATACTCATCACCAAGTTGCTATTATTTATACGCAGCTCTATATCTAATATTATCCCTTAAATACAGCCTCCTATACAATATAATTATACATTTCCTTCCACACTATCCCTTCTATCTACGTTCTCTCTTCCTCGTTTCCTCTCATCTCCTTACTCATCATCCTCCCCTTCCTACTTTCCCATATAGTAGAGTACTACATGATCACGCTTACCTAACTATATTACTAAGCAACTTATCTGAATAATATATATAATTAACTACTATAATCCATACTATAACTTTTTATATATATGTTTTATTATATAATATTTCTCGGTATATACTTACCTAAATGTTTCACTCAATATTAATCATTAATCTTTGATATATATTATAAATTTCTATTATTTGATCTGTAACTGCATCCTTTCCTGTGTAAAGTTTCTTTTTCTTAGACTTATCTGTTAGTCTTCTCTCCAACCTTCTTAAATATTCATCCTTTTTGTACAAATTCCTGACTCGCTTCTCTAATTTATATTAACAATCTATACATACATATATATATATCTTTGTACTCTCTGCTAGTCTAGTAACCTTATTCTAAGAATCACACTCACTCCTTCAACTTTTTTTATGCCTACTATATCCTACTTCACTCTCTTACACGCTTATCATTTATACATTGCATATCCACGTACACGCTATATTAATCGATTATAATGTATCACTTCTTGTTATAATTATATAATGACCATCTTCTTAAACAATTAGACTATATCGCATTATCTATATTTATAGTGTCTCATCAACTCAAATAATGAT
>JABUQX010054239.1:32500-35000 GCA_015478945.1 Trachelipus rathkii | reverse complement strand
GTCATTCCTTCTAAGAAAGATCACGTGATGTTTCCTAGAAAAATCGGGAGAAAAGAAAACGCCAAGAATTTAAGGACAGACGAAGGTTTAAGTTTTCTTTTCAAAAAATATATAGAAAAACTGTCCTTTTGAGACATTGAAAACAATAATGTCTTCTCTGCCCCAATTAAAAATTCTTGAAAGATAAGAGGTTAGTTGGTTCAAGGCTACCTTCCTAGGATGTTAAATGCTGTGGGAGTAAAGGCGTAATGAGGGATGAAGTCACCAGCATAGGAGTGGATAAGTGATGAAGTAACAGCGAGGTCAATAATGAAAAGAAGCAACAATAAAGAGGGTCTATAATGAAAAAGAAGCAACAATTAGAAGGTCAATAATAAAATATAGAAAAAAAAAGAGTTCAGGGATAGAACATAACCTTGAGGAACACCACTATTTATAGATTTAAGGGATGAACTGTGACCGTTTACAATAGAACGACCGGAAAGAAAATCAGAGAAAAAGCCGCATAGAGAAGGATAAATACCGAATTGGTGAAACCTTTGTGCCCGACTCTACAGAGAGAAGATCAGAGAGTTTAGATTAGGGTTGGCCGAGCACCGCACCGCACCGCACCGCACCGCACCGCACCAGCGCTCTGCACCTCACCACACCACGCACCGTACCTCTAAATTTTTTTAAAATCTCTCCGCACCAGGATACTAGAATTGTGTGACGAACCGCACCGCATCAAACTGTGCGCACCACGCATCGCACCGCACCGCACTAACAAAGCTAACCTAAGCTAACAAAAATTACGACAATTCATTTAAGTTTAAATTTGATTTATGTACCTAAAGTTTGCAATTATGAATGTAGACGCCAAGTACAATTTTTTTTTAATTAAATAAATACCATAGAGTGGTATTCATGATTATGTATCTAAAGTTTGTAATTATTAATGTAGACGATGTACACTTTTTTTTTTTACTTAATCAATACCATAGAGTGGGATACATGACTCCGCGGAGGCACTGCCGACCGCACGCGGGCTACCGCGTGCTCCCAGCAAAACCGTTGCCTAAAATTAATATTAATAAATAGGGGAGCCTGTATATGGCAAACCCTAACTTTTTTGAGTAAAAACAAAAAAATTTTACTTTTTTTTATTATTATTCTATTTATTAAAAATCCCCTCTAACATCATGTGGTTTGATTTTTGTTTGAAATTTCTAAATTGATTTTTTAGATAGAGGATTTTTTTTAGAGAGGTGTCAAACTAAAAAATTTCATTTTCAAGTTCGAAATTATAATTCAACTTTCCAGGATCAACAATGTTTTTTTTTAATTTTATTTTATAGAAAATGTAAATTTAACTTCACGTAAACAAGAACTAGGATCAACACTAACCGATGTCATATAAATGGAATATGAGCTGGAGCCGGAGCCGGATTTGGAGCAGATGTATAAATTTGTTTTTCAGGAATTGGTTTGCAAGTGAAAATAATTCTGGCCAATGTCGGAACAGAACAATTTTGAAATGGAGCCGTAGTAAGTACCCGGACCCGGAGCTGTAGATGGAGCCGGAGCCGGAGCCGGAGCCGGAGCCGGAGCCGGAGTTGTAGCCGGATCCAGGAATTATACATTTTTATCACTAAAATGTTTTTGCAATTGAAAAGTGTTGTGCCGAGGTCGCAGCAGAACAATTTTGAAACGGAGCCGGAGCAGGAGCCGGAGCCGGAGCCGGAGTATACATTTTTATCAATAATTTTTTTTCAAGTGAAATGTGGTCTGCCCGAAGTCGCCGCTGAACAATTTTAAATTGGATCCGGAGCCAGAGTCAGAGCCGGAGTCGGAGTCGGAGCCGGAGAAAAAGTATACATTTTTATCAATAAATTAATTTAAAAAATTTTAAATTTTTTAAAATAAAAAAATCTGGCCTGAAGTCGGAGATAAAATTTTTTGAAAATGAGCCGGAGATGGAGCCGGAGCTGGAGCCGGAGCTGGAGTCAAAGTATAATTTTTTTAAAGTTTTTTTTGGCATTTGAAAATAATTTTCATTCTTTGGATTTTCCTCAGTCAAATAAATGGAGCCGGAGCCGGAGCCGGAGCCGGAGCCGGAGCCGGAGTCGGAGCCGGAGCAGGAGCAGGAGCAGGAGCTGAAGTATTATTTTGTAGAATTATATAACTAATATTTTTCAAAATCTTTTTTTTTTTTTTTTCACTATATATATATATATATATTATATATATATATAATATATATATAATATATATCTAATAGATATAAATATTATTTATATCAATATAAACATTGTCTATATTTAACTATAAATTTATATAGCAAATATATATATATATATATATAGGTATATATATATAATATATTATAAAATATATATATATATAATATATATATAAATATATATATATATATATATATATATTATATATATATATAATATATCTGTATATTGGTTTAAATATAAATATATAGTATATTTATCATAATATAATGTATTAA
>JABUQX010054239.1:0-7500 GCA_015478945.1 Trachelipus rathkii | reverse complement strand
TATATATATATATATATTAGTATATATTATATATTATATATTATATATAATTATATATATATACTATATATATATAATATATTATATTATATATACTCACTATATATATTACTCATATACTACTTATAATATCCCTATAATTATATATATATAATATACCTATAATAAAATAATAAGTGTCCGCTAAATAATAATAGCCAAGAATATATATATAGTATATATATATATACGTATATAATATTATAATATATATATAATATTATAATATATATTATATATATATTATCACTAATAATATATATATATATATATTTATATTATAATATATATATAAATATATTTATATATAAATATATACTATATCTATTAATTTAAGCTAAGAGTATAGGTATATATCCTATATATATAATATATATATAATATAATATAGCTATATTAGATAGCGTATGTATATAATATGAATATAAATATATGGTACAATGTAATACTAAATATAGAATATATAATTAGTATATATTTATAGATATATATATGATATATATTTATAGTATATATATTATATATATATATATAATATATATATATATATATATATATATGTTATATATATATATATATATATATATATATATATATATATATATATATAGATAATTATATATATATTTATATATATATATATATATAATTATGATATATATATATATCATAGTATACTTATATATAATATATATATATATATATATATATATGTAATATATATATGTATTTATATATTATATATGATATATATATTATATATATATTATATATTATATATATATATATATATTAATATAATATTAAATATATATATATATATATTATATATATATATATATATATATATATGGTATATCTGTGCGCTGTGTGTATGCTTATATATATTATATATTATATATAATATTATATATATATATATATTATATATATATATATATATATATAATTTAGTATAACTAATATTCGCCACAGTAGCTTTATATTAGTCGCCAGTTCATTAAATATATTATTATTATATATACTATATATATATATTATATAATTATATATATTTATATATATAATAATATATATAATATATATATATATATATATTAATATATATATATAATAATACCTTAATATATATATATATATATTATAATATATATATATTATAATATATATATATAATAATATCAATGCGGATTGAATGGCGGAGTGATATTGATATTGATATTGAATCTACCCACCTAAATTGGAGATGCGGCCGTACGGCCGGAGACCTTAGACAAAATTGCTCACTTTCTCGTTTAACAAAGAAGATATGTGAAAGGTATATAAAGATACTTGGTGTGCTGGAACGGAAATTATCTTTAAGTGGCTTCAAAAGAAAAGTAAAAAATTCCAGAGTGAACTTTTCGTTCGCTATGGTACATGCAAGTTCGTCTGGAACTCACTGGATTTTGGTTTAGTGCTGGAAAGTAAAAGTTTATGATCATCAATTCCCCAAAGCTGGGTAAGTTATCTTTTATTTTGGAAAGTTTAAACTAAAATTGGAAGATTTTGGCTATTTTGTTACTATATTTATGAAAACCGGTCAGAAAGTGAATAATGCGAATTAAAAGCAGGAACTAACGTTAAAATCAGGATTGAGGAGTTGAGAAGGAAAATGTAAAAAGACAGGCCGAGATATTTTTAAATTAGGTTATTGGAGACGGTTATAGGGTTGAGTTAAGGAATTGTGTTATTGAAGTGTTACGTTACTATTTTAGGTTATTGGAGACGGTTATAGGGTTGAGTTAAGGAATATTGTGTTATTGAAGCGTTACGTTACTATTTTATGATTAAGTTACCACTGGTTTGTGCCAGGTCGTGTCCTATTTTGTAAATATTTATAGTTAGCTACTGAATTGCCGAGTTTGTGGAGGAATAGGAAGTAAAGTTACGATGGAATTGAGATACGGAGTACAGGCAAAAAGTACGAATGTAGGGTTAAAGGTTTGAGAAGTATAGTGTATGGGCAAGGCGTGAGAGTTTATTATGTATTATAAAATTATAATTATTATTTATTATTATTATTATTATTATTATATTATTATTATTATATTATTATTATTATTATATTATTATATTATTATTTTATATTATTATTATTATTATTATTTATTATTATTTATTATTTTGTTTTATTCTGTATGTTTGTGCTGTGAATTGAAAAGGAGTCGATCCGCAGATGTGTGATATATTAGTGAGTTAGCGTTGTTAATTAATAACGAATATTATTGATTATTATTATATTATGATTATTATTAAAATTATTATTATTATTTATTGATTAGTATTATTATTATTATTTATTATTATGATTATTATTATAATATTATTATATTATATTATTAAAGCTATTATTATTATTATTATATTATTAATTAGTTATCATTATTAGATTGATATTATTATTATATATGAAAGCCATTTATTATTATTATTATTATTATTATTATTATTATTATTATTATTATTATTATTATTATTATTATTATTATTATTATTATTATTATTATTATTATTATTATTATTTTATTATTATATTATTATTATTATTATTATGTATTATTATTATTATTATTATTTATTATAATTATTATATTATTATCATTATTTATTATTATATAGTTATTAAAGCTAATGATGAGTAAATTGTGTTTTTTTATCACGTTTTGTTATTATTATTATTATTATTATTATATATTATTATTATTTACTGTTACGTCTTTTAACGGTGGTGGTTATATTATATTATTTATTATTATTATTATTATTATTGATTATTATTATTATATTATTATTATTATTATTACATAGCTCACTTATGTAAATATATCTGATGGAGGGTTTTCTATTTCAAGGGAACCAAACCGGGAACCAAATACTAGGATTTATTTAACTGAAACCTGGCCCCAACCCGGAAGGATTTATTTAACTGAAACCTGGCCCCCAACCCGGAAGGATTTATTTAACTGAAACCTGGCCCCAACCCGGAAGGATTTATATCGGGTTCAACTGATAACTAGCCCCAACCCGGACGGATTTATATTGGGTTTTGCTTGAAACCCGGCCCCCAACCCGGAAGGATTTATTTAACTGAAACCTGGCCCCAACCCGGAAGGATTTATTATCGGGTTCAAACTGTAACTACGCCCCAACCCGGACGGTTTATATGGGGTTTTTGCTTGAAAACCTGGCACCCAACCCGAAAGACAAGGATTTATTTAATTAAACCTGGTCCCAACCCGAAGACCTTTATTTAACTCGATAAAACCTGGCCCCAACCCGGAGAGATTTATTTAACTGAAACCTGGCCCAAACCCGGAAAGGATTTATATCGGGTTTTTAACGGAAACTTGGCATCCAACCTGAAGGATTTATACTGGGCTTTTATCTGGAGAGTGGTTCTAATTCGGACCATTTTGGAAATCGCTTTCCACCCCGGATTGGGAGGGGTACCTGAGTGTACTCCCCACGACTTCGACTCCGATTGCAGGGAGCCTCCATCTGTGTACACTGAGTAGTACTCCTCAAAGCACCAACAACTCTCTGACCTGATGAGTTCTTGGAGCCGGATCGGTAAAAAGCCACGGTACTGAGGTGTTACTCCCCAACCGTGTCACCTGGCCCAGTACTTTGGTGGAGGGAATACTCCTGTAAGTCGTACTACCCACCCTATCACCTGGTATTGGAAGTGAGGGTTGCTTGAGGCTTGTCATCTTCTCATACACAGCGAACTAAACCGGTGGAAGTCTAATTCCTACTGTTCTTATGTTTTCCGTCGACCCAATAAGACCGAGTCGTGAAGAGTTGGCCTAGAGTGCGTGATGCGGCACTTAACATTTGTAAGACTGTAAACCATCAACGTGACGCCAGTTGAGGAGAAAGGTGAACCTTTAATGCCCTCGTATGATGAGCCCGCTGTTTACTGTATACAGAAACTCTAACGGGGCCGTGTAGATCAATATTAATCCATACGGGTACGTGATGTGCAGTCAGTAGTCTAGTAACCGGGTAATACTAGGTCCACAGACAAGACGTGTCTCCAACCAGCGTTCATTAGTCGACACACCTGATTCACTCGTACAGATCAGATTGATTATCTTTACTTATTTTCATAATTCGATTTTATAGTTTTGATTATTTCCGGCTGAACATCTTACTGTCGTATAAATATTACTGGACTAGCAGTATTTTACCTCTTATTCACTATTAGCGAATTTGGATAATCATCACCTAACTAAATATCCATTCATCCTAATTATACTATAACTAGTGAATTTTATAGGTTAATCGAGGTTGGAGAAAGCCTAACGCTATAGTTGGCTGCCCTCAGAGAATTGGTAGGGCTCCAGGAAAGGAGCCAAGCCCCGTGCAGGCAGGTTGGCCCGGTAAAGCGAATATGTTTTTTGTGGAGGATATAAACGAGATTTGTGTACTACCTTATTATATTCTCGCAGTTGTATGTCGCACTAACTACAATATAATGTGTACTAAAAACCGCTTCTGTAATAGTTCTGGATCCCTCAGTTGACGACTTGTCAACAACCATTTTGGTAGAACCTCCGCGTCGAGCTATTGGTGTGCTCGAACTGATCTGTGTGTGCTCGGCTAACAATAATCACGTATAATACTGATATTGCTATATGTATCAAGTAATATTATAGAATCTATATAAATGAGGCTATATTATTACATAACCTCTATAAGTAAAGTTTCATTAATATATGTATCATATTAAGGTAGTAAAAATATACTCCACGGTACGTCTAATTAAATATAGACTTACTAACAAACGTTGAACAACAATGGTAGATATACATTTAGTTAATATGATCCGTATCACTCCAAATAACTAGATAATGATCGTTATTATATACTATTATCACTGAATGAGGTTCTCAGTAAAGTGTGGACTACAATAATCTGTTACATGACAGGCCTCACATAATAATAATCATAAGATAAGGCTGTAAAGTCAGTGTTATACATATATAACTCACTCACCCTAGCAACCAAAGCCTAAAGTTATGAAGACGCCTTGAGGTATAGAGCGATGAATATATTAGTGTAGGCGGTACACGCACTGGCGTATAAAGTAATACGAATAATAGCCATAGTATACAAGAGTGAACATATACTACGTAAACTAATCAATACTCAATAGGTAACAGTACATAACATAGCTAGTAAGAATGCGATGTAGGATACTACGTATAGTATAGAAAATGAGAAGAGTAAGAAGATGGAGTGAAATTAGCAGAATAATAAATATAGAAAGGGTAAATAAGTACGTATTCGGGATGTGACCGAAATGTCTCAATCCGGAGTGGATGTGATAAAGAGTAAAAGGACCTATAAATGTAAGTGAGGAATATTTAATTAATTTGATATTGAGGATGTTCTGTAGTTACGATATTAATTTAGCATTTCATTGAAGGAGTTAAAAAGATTTAAGAAGAGAGATTAGTGAAAAGAAAAATAATTTTCTGCAGGAGGCAAGTGTGGCAAAAATATTTAATCATTTACATATAAGGGAGTTACTAGGAAATAATACGGAGAGCAATTGTAAAATAAAATGATGTGTAACTATCTAAATTAAGCAGTAAGTAAAGTTATATATGGCCTAGTGTTTGCCATACACAGGAACATTTGTTAGCAACACGTGTGAGAAGGGGACTGCACGTCACTAAAATAACCCTCAATGTGCCTAAGATCCTTTATTGAACCTAATAACAAGTGCCCAAAAATTTAATGTAATAGATAAATTGCTAAAGGCTATGTAATCTCATCGAATAAGATTCTGTTAACAAGCATTCGAACTTGACCAAGTGCAAGAAGTCTGGGTAGAATTTGAATGCAGAACGATCGGGACGTGTGACACATTACTTTAGGTAGCATTCAGCCGCATCGAGGCCATTCCGTTTGGGATAACCTCGGGTCAAGAACTAGGTTAGACTATTTCGAGATTCGCTCCGGTTCATAATAGAGTAATAATATTTTAATGTAGATAGCAGTTTTGGAAACAATATATTGAATATGGCCGTGTATTTGACACACCGATTAGAGCGGATATAACTAAATTAACGATTGGACATTTTGATGTCGGCCCAGTGTCATCATGTAAGAAAAGCAACCAAATCTACTTACAGCTTGACACTTTCCCCGCATCTATAAGTTAGAGTTGGAAGGATTGTCGGCTGATTATCTCTGACTGTCGAAACTGTGTAGGTTGTAATATTACATAATGTATATATATAATTATATATATAGTATATAATATAAATTAATATGTATGTATAGAAGTAGTAATATAACCAAGTAATATAATATATATAAAATAGTATATATATAGTAGAGTAGTAGTTGATTGAATAATATTAGAGTATAATAGTAGATAATAATAAAAATATAAAGTACTAAGGATTATAATATGTATAATAAGGTACGTCAAGATGATTGGCTAGTGTAACATAATACTCAGAGCGCAGCAGCTAAAGTAAGAGTTGATACATGGACACCGCACGCTAAGCCGACAAAATTTGGATAAACGAGCAATTCAGCGAGCAGGTATGTCCGGAATGCATGTACGCACAGCCTGCTTTGCAATCTACGCCATATGTGGTATATCTTATAGTCAGAGTTTGTCATTTAAAGTGTCAATTTAAATAAATGCCTAAGGTGCATAAAAAATAATTAATTGACTACAAGATAAAATGATAAATAAATCTGTGGAACGAAAAAAAAATCTCATTTTAAGACAATAAAAAAAGTACACAAAATCAACTTTTTGAAACTGCACAAATTTTAGTTCAAAATAAATAAAATTTCTTATTTATGATTTTTTCCCTCGAGATCTTAAAATTGCATGTTTTCTTAGCTTTATCCATTTGAGGCAAACAAATTACCATAATTATATATATATATATATAATATATATAATATTATATTAATATAAATATATATATAATATTAATATATATATAATATATATATATATATAAATATATATAATATATTATATATAATAATATATATATTATATAATAAATATAATATATTATATATGATATATATATATAATATATTATAATATATATATATATATATGAATATATATTATATATATATATGATCTAAGACTAGAATTGCATATAAAATAAAATTGAACAAAAATGAACTAAATGAATTTAAGATGTATCGGGAAATTTAGATACATACATATTTATTAATATGTATGTTGTTAGATTCAGGGCGAAAAAGAAATAGATTACATTGAGAACAGACCACATAGATTTGCATAAGGATGAAAAGAATTGAGTAACACGCAGAAGGAAACAGACAACGCAAATATCAAGCGAATTAAAAGGAACAGCCGGCAACGATCTGAACTCTCGTATGCACATCAAAAAAATAAATAATGAACGA